>CM074805.1:1885193-1897435 GCA_037447605.1 Zygnema circumcarinatum
TTTTTTTTTTTTTTTTTTTTTTTTTTTGAGCATGTCGTGGACTTGTCCAAGTTGATGGAACCTCTTTGTTTTGGTCCATTTGAAAAAGGAATGCACGTTTGTGACTGGCTCATGAACATGGATAAGCACTGCATGTTGCAGCAAAACCGAATCGCTTTGTGCAAGTCGTTTGTATGGTTTGCAGGCAATTGCATCGCTTTGATGGTAACTCGGTAGGTCTTGTCCCTTGGGTTGCTGAAAAGCAAATTCTGAAAAGTCAGCAGAATTGACCAGCCTAGTGCTAGTGATCTGACTGTATGAGAGATTACTCTGCCTTTGACTTTTGGAATTGTGAGTGAGCCTGCAGAATAACCTTGAGGAACTTTGGAGCCTTCTCAACTTCTTGCTTCCTTCAATTTTTGGTTCATCTGAAGAATTCGCTCAGTGGTTCAACAAGCCTTTTGCAAATGTGACCGATGGTGGACCCGATGAGGTGATTCCACCGTTCTAATTTTCGCCTTGCAACATTCACGATCATTCTAGTTAGGTTTTTCTCACGGATTGGTTGATGTGTTGCAGGCTCTTTTATCAGAGGAAGAAAACTTGTTACTAATCAACCGATTACATCAAGTTCTCCGCCCTTTCATGCTGCGTCGCCTAAAAGAGAAGGTATTAGGTCCAACTATCCCCTTTCTAGTGGGGCTATCTCTGCTATTGTCTACTGTTAAATTCGGCCTTTGCTATTTCCTCTGCCAATCAACTTGCATCACAGTAACTGATCCCTCTCTCCACCATGATCGATCGCATTCAGGTGGAGAGTGAGCTGCCGGAGAAGATCGAACGGCTAGTTCGATGTGAAGCTTCGGCCTATCAACGGCTGCTGATGAAGCATGTGGCTGAGAAAATGAAGTTTCTGGGTCAGGCCAAGGCGAGTCTTTCTCACTTCGGAGATCATCTCATAAGCATTAGTGCCACAGTTGTCAGTGGATGCTTCTGGAAGCTGTATATGCTCTTGTGTGGATCATGTACATCCATGTATGAGATGGGTCGGTCGCGTACGCAATGTGCATGTCATAAGCTTGATACTTTGTGACGTTTATAATGCGGAAGGTTTCGTAGGTTCTTCAACTCGATTGACTCTCATGTTTTTCCTTTTGTGCATCTGATAGAAAAAACGTGAAGCTAGCGCCATTAACGGCATTAATAGCAAGTTACGGAGTATTCATTCTGTGTTCTTCACGACTTTAGAGGGTGCAACTAGGAAGTTTACAAACCGCAACTAATAATCAGGTCCAGTTATTGACAAACTCTGCTGTTTGGCTTGTTTGTTTGCAGACTCGGTCCATTCAAAATACTGTCATGGAGCTGCGCAATATCTGCAATCATCCCTATCTTAGCAGCCTCCATTCAGACACAGTACGAAGCTCAGCTGCCTTTCTGTATTTGTCAATCCCTGTGGTTGCAGCTGCGACTGAAAACTGTAAACGTTGTTTCATTCCGGATGTACTCAGCAGGTGTCAACCATGGGATCATGGCTGCTTGTTTTGAGAGCAATTTCTCAGCTATGAACTTGCGATTGTCGGACTGACCTCTGCCCTTCTTCACGCTGAACATGGAACAGGCAGAGCGTATGATTCCGCAGCATTTCCTTCCCATCATGGTGCGCATGTGCGGCAAGTTGGAGACTTTGGATCGGATCTTGCCCAAACTCAAGCTGGCTGGACATCGGGTAATGTTTATATATACGCTTTCATCCAATGTCTGTTTTGGGAAGTTTTAGGGTCCAAGAGTTTTAGAGTGGTCCCACCTCTTCCATTCTGGTGGCAATTCCACATCTCATGTAAAGTTCATCTGTCATACATAGGTACTATTTTTCTGCACCATGACCCGGCTTTTGGACGTGATGGAGGAGTATTTGGAGTGGAAGGGCTGGAAATATCTGCGCTTGGATGGAACCACGGGGGGCTCATTACGTGGTGGATTGATTGAGGAATTCAATTCTCCTGACTCCCAAGCCTTCGTGTTTTTACTAAGGTGTGTCATGTGAGGCCAATGTTGCACTTACCTAGATGAGCACTAAACAAAAGGTAGTTGCTGATATTTCCTTTGGAATTGCCGACAGTCAAGGACAAGGAAGATTTGGCTAGATTTGTGATGAACTTATTTGCTCAACTACAGTCGTTTCCTCCTATGCTCTCCTGAACTTCGATTTTTTCGTAGAAGTGCTCGACTGTCTCTGGCATTGCCTAAAGCTGTAGGAATAGGAGGAGAGACATAGACTAGCAACGCCAATGGCCAAGCAAGCTGTTGCTTGCTCTCACATAGGTCCTTATTTTTTTTATGTATGATTCCTAATGAGCTGGTTCGTTTCCTTGGACAGATTAGTTTTTTCGGGTTTAGTGAAGCCTTGGGATACAGCATTAGGACCCGTATGGTCTACCGCCCCTTTTGGTTGGCCTTTCTTGACCTTCCGAACCTAATTGACATAAGTCGGTTAGTTTCGGACCCCCTTGGCAGCATCCGTGCAGGTGGGATAGGCATCAACCTGCAGGCAGCTGATACTGTGATAATTTACGACACAGATTGGAACCCACAGGTTAGTCTGGAGAGGAATGGAATGAATGAGTGAATGGGTCACATCACATCATCACAGTTGGTTTCAGTCATAGAAGCATTTGGAGTTTCAGCCGGATCATGATGATTCATACATTCACATACATTAAATTGAGGCTTTAACGGATCAGTTTCGCACTTTCGCTTTTACAGGTGGACCTTCAGGCACAGGCGAGAGCTCACAGGATTGGCCAAAAGCGGAGTGTGTTGGTGCTGCGTTTGGAAACGGTACCTTTTCCCACATAGCTTTTTGATTTTACCATTGTTTTCTATGGGGAATTCATCCATCTTTTCCTGCGTCGCTCCACCTCAAAGATGTTGTTTGAAGGATGGGAGCAGGTGCATACTGTGGAGGAGAAGGTGAGGGCGGCAGCCGAGCACAAGCTGGGAGTGGCGAATCAAAGTATCACTGCAGGCTTCTTTGATGACCACACAAGGTGCCGATCTTCTGAACTTCATTAACGCCATGTTTGTGTTATGTGCATGCAATTGGGTGTGTTTTGTGCCCCCCTAAAAGCATGATGTGTGCTTCCCATTTTGAAAACAGAGCGATGCTTGAAATTTTGGTGTTGGGTCTGCCGGCAGTGCTGAAGACCGGCGGGAGTATTTGGCCTCCCTCCTGCGGGAGGCGAGTGCGGGAGAGAAGGCGGAGCCGGCCCTTGTGCTGGAAGACTCTCAACTCAACCGACTAATTGCACGCAGGTGAGAGGCCATTCTCTTCCAATGTACAACTCACAATTTGTTTGATTTCAAACAAAACAATTGTTAATTGTTTGCAGAAAATAAGGATTTTGTCAAGGGCGGTCTATCATAAAAGGCTAAGCGGACGGAATCCGATACGAGAATCTTGTCTGCCCTGTGCCATAAAGATACCATTTCAGCTCCTTATTGCAGTGGCTGTGGAGTTTGTGGCAAGCTGCTCCTTGAATCTGCTACGTGTTTCCGAGTTTTTCTGATCACTAATGTATGAGCTATGGAAGGACAGTGATGCAGAGTTTGAGCTCTTTGAAGCGGAGGACAAGCAGAGGCGGACGATAGAGCAGGTGCAGCCTTTTTTGCCCACGTAAAGGTCTGCTTAGAATGGGATTGCTGTTCATCTGAAAATTAGACTCCGAAAGGGTTGCTGCACCGTGGCTTGTCTGATGTGCTTTCAAGCCGTTTGCAGAGTCAATGGGAGGAGCTGAAAATCGACCAACTGCTCCAAACGCCAAGGCTCCTTTCGGAGGCGGAACTCTCTCCGCTTTTGGCTGAATTTGAATGCATGAAGGAGAAAGCGAAGCTGGAGGCAGATCGAAAGGACGAAGAAAGCGAAAATTACGGCCGTGGTAGGCGTTCTCGCGAGGTGCAGTCTTTCGACCTCGCGCAGGCCAATGTCTGTGTGAAATGGTAGTCATGCCTCGTCTTGGTCAGCTTTAGTTAGGGTAGTGGTACAGACTGGCTATGGGCCCCTTTGGAGTTACCTCAAAGAGGCATTCCTAAGCGGAATTTCTGTCCGGCTTGGGCAACATGCAGTGTGGAAGCACACTTTGTTGAGCAGGTGCTCCACATTGAGAATCAGCTGAAATTGTAGATGGTAGCCACCCTGAACTGTTTATGGCTGTTGCATGTATGCAACGCCTGCACGAACAAGTTTGTGTTCTATGTATGAACATCGTTACTCGAGCTTCCTCAGGAGAAGAAGCCGTATGGCCTGTTCTTCACTCTCTCAGTGCATATAAGGATTTTTCGATTAGATGTCAGTCCCTCTTGCGAAGCTCCCTTCTGTTTCATTCCTCATCTCCGTTGCAACGCCTCTGTTGTACGTTTATGTGGCAATGTCATGTCAACTGTCTGTATCATTTCTCATTTCCTTCTTATCGATGTTCCATTACTTCCTGACTCCCTCCCTCAATAGGCAGGTCCACGATGCAGAGGCGACCTCTGTTTCCTAAGCTGGACCTCATGATATGCACCACTGTACTTTTGCCTGCAGGTGAAGAAATACAATTATTGCCTCACAGACGACGAGCTTGATGCGGTGTGCGGCGTACAAGGAGAGAAAGTCGTCGGCGACAACAAGAAAGGAGCGGACAGCAAAAAACGCAAATCGGAGGTGATGTTGGACTCCCTGCAGCATGGCGAGGAGAAGAAGAGGGTGCAGGAGCAGCTAAGGATGACGAAGATTAAGGGAGCGGCAAGAGCAGCCGGAGCAGGTCGTCCCTCTCCTGTTTCAAAAGCACTCGGCGACGCAGAAAGAAAAGAACTTTCAGGCATTTGGAATGGTGGGCCGCCTCTTCTTCAGAGCCAATCTCCAGCCGGACAGTATTGGAGAGAGATGCAAGGCAGAGCTGGTCTTTTAGCTCCCTGGAAGGAAGGAGCTCTTCCTGGCAGTGAACCGCAGGAAATGAAAAGTGGGATAGTTGAATTTGCAGGTCAAGTGAAGACTCCACGCGAATCTGCAAGCAGCAGTTGGGGGGCGGCTATGGCAGGGGGACTACATGCTGGTTATCAACAATCTGCAGCTGCCGGTTTTAATAGTAGTTTGCATGGTTCGTCTGTAGAGGTGGGAATCTCCTCCAAGGACGATGGCGGAGAACGTCTTGGCCAACCAGTGAAAACTCAATTACACATAATGGCTGAGTCAGCAGTCAGCATCCTGCATCCAACGGATGGGACCAAAGGTCACATTAAAGCGGTCTGCAGCAGCTCTGCAACCCACTTTGGCGACGAAGGAGAAGGTGGCCTGGTGAGTGGGAGCACGCCTTGTGAGAGGGAAGTGACCGCCACTAACGCTGTCGAAAGCCCCATTGCTGAAAAAGTTCGAAAACCGGAAACGGAAGCATGTCTTGCTGGTGAGGCGTCCGCAAGCGGACATAGCCCGGGCGGCCGTTCCATGCTGAAATTGCTCGAAATGCAGTCCCCATGCACCAAGTGATGGATCTGCCCCGTCGCAGTGCTGGTAATTCTTTGATTCATCGGGCTTTGCCCTACTTTAAGGTTAAATGGGAGTCTTTGAGGTTCTTAGCAGTATTCAACATCCTAAGCGCCTTTTTTTATTTTGGCTGCTCGCCTTTGTGCTGCACCTTCAGTGACAGGCAGGTTTGGGCTTGAGCGGCAGCTTTACACTGATTTATATTCGGACAGGCAGAGGAGCGAGTTGTCCCCGAAACACCATACACTGTATTCTTGCCTGAACATGGGCTCAAGTGCAAACTTTTGTACATAGGACTTTCACAAACCATCGATTCTTTTCCTTGAAAAAACTGGTTCTTAAAGTGATGAGTTTGTGCGAGTCTGCTTCCTGTGGTGCCCCTTCCTTGAGGGGTGGCATGGGATGGCACACCATGGCTGTCCCACATCCCGGCCATGATGGCATGGGATCGCAGACCATGGTTGTCCCACATCCCGGCCATGGTCAGACATGTGAAATCTGCCAGCCCCAAACTCGTCCACAGCAGGGCCCCTATGAGAGTCACAGCCAGACTGCAACCCTCGATATGGCCGATATGGTTTTGTATTGTCGTATCGTATCGTATCGTATTGTTCAGAGGATACAATGACGGCTTGAGATTTTTGTTGTCTAGGTCGTGCGAGTGGAAGCCGCCTGGCAGCTCCACGGTCCATTTGCCACGTGGTCCAATCGCGTTCAAGGTACAGCCTGGACCCGTCACGTCGGCAAACCGCCTTGGCAGCATCCGCGCGACACGTGGCGGCAGTAGGACTCGCCACGTGGGCGAGAGTGAGCTTGCGCCAAAACTCGCCATGTGGCAGCTCACTCACCCCCCTCCATCCCTCTCTCCCTCCCACCCTCCCTCCGGTGCCGCTGGAAGCTGAGGGAGAGAGCTCCTGCAAGGGGCGCCATGGCCGCCTTCGCTTTTCCCGGCAGTCTTGCTTTGCTCGGGGAGGGAGTTACGGATGGCTGTGATGCTCGATTCCTCCACTCCTCGTCGTCATTGCTTCTAGGATTTCGGCATCTGACGACTGAATCTTGGAAGAGACTGCGCTTCAGGAGTTGTGCGGCAATGCAAGAGACATCGCAGCGGGGAGGGCAGGAAGTGAAACTGTCGCGAGGGCGGAACAAGGGTACAGGTGTGTGAGCTCGCAGCGTTTGTCAGAAGAGCTCAGGGTTACGCTTATTTTTGTTAGCGTTTTGGAAACTATCTCAGCGAGATTTGAGCGACAATCGCAAGATGAAATGTAGGAAAAGCACGTTCCACGATGAGAATCATGAAACCGTAGTACCGCTATCTATCGGTGCGCGTGAGAAATCCTCGGCGGAGGAATTCTCCTTGGGCAACGTGCTATGTATTTTCCCTCTGGAGGCGTGGAGAGCAACCGCATGTCAAACGATCCGAAGTTTTCTGTTGTAGAGCTGACTTTTCAAACGAATGGGAATTGCTTCCCTTTATCCACTGGCCTAATTGCAGATGATTGCGATGTATATCTGTATTTGCCATCATGGATTCCATTTTTTCTGCTGAAGCTCGCTGCTTCTGTTTAGGACATTGTGAATTGCTCGTTGTGTTTCGCCTCAGCCACAACCATATTGACCTGCATCGTCTGCTGCTGTTTGATTCTGATTATGAGAATCTGATTCTCTTGCGTCAGCCATGAACATCAGCAAACATGCCTATGTTCCGTCTGTGTTCTATGCTTCCTGTTTTCAAGATTTGAAAGACAGCTGTCATTGTTGCATAAATTCCTTTTCCTTGACCTTCACTGCGTAATGCCCCTCCAAATGTTTCTTGGGAATGTCTCTAACGCGTTGTGGATGCTTCATGCCAGGCCGACTTCTGGCCAGGTCCGGCATATGTGCGCGTCCATTGAAAGCTCAAAATAGCAATGGAGCGACAGAACCTTCTGATTTGGTAGTGTGTTTCGGAGAGATGTTGATTGACTTCGTTCCAACGGTGAATGGAGTGTCTCTTGCGGAGGCTCCTGCCTTTCAAAAAGCCCCTGGTGGTGCACCAGCAAATGTTGCCGTCGGAATTTCCCGCCTTGGTGGGCGTTCTGCTTTTGTGGGCAAGGTGGGAGTTTCTGAAGCCAGGGTTGGTCTTTCCAATCTTGAGCTTTTTGCTGGTCCCATACGCGTTTTACAATTGTAAACAGTAAAATGATCGAAAAGATCTCCTGGTAGCAGCAAGTCTTCTCTCGACGTTTGAGCTAGTAGAATCGTTTTTTTTGTTTTCATTTCAGTCAATTCGTTAGCGCGCACACGAGCACAGAATTTACTTTAGTAAACGGGTACTTTTCCTTCGGTGCATGCAGGTTGGAGATGATGAGTTTGGGCACATGCTAGCGGATATTTTGCGAACAAACAATGTGGATACACGTGGTGTTCGCTTTGATGGGGGAGCCCGCACGGCGCTTGCCTTTGTCACTCTGCGCTCTGATGGCGAACGCGAATTTATGTTTTATCGCAATCCTAGTGCAGACATGCTACTGCAGCCTGAAGAGCTAAATCTCGAGCTTATTTCACAGGTGGAAATGGCTGAAATGAAGAGGGGAGCAGTTGGTGGTTGCTGCATGTTCAGTTGAAGTATATGAGACTTCCCTCTGTCTCGTATACTTGCAGTCCCCTCCTGACAATAGAGATTCTGCCCTGAAACTCAGCCTCTGATAGGATGGTGGCGGACAGGGCGGCGCCTGCAGGCCCGCATTGCTCACTACGGCTCCATCAGCCTTATTGCAGAGCCATGCCGCTCTGCTCATGTAGCTTTCATGGATGCTGCACGAGCTTCTGGTGCCCTACTCTCTTATGATCCAAACTTGCGACTGCCACTTTGGTCCTCTGCTGATGAGGCTCGCACGGAAATCAGGAGCATATGGAATCAGGCGCAGGTGATTAAGGTGCGCCGTTCTGTTGCTTTCCCTGGAACAACTGAACTATTTTAAACGCAATCTGCATTCTTTATTATCTGTTCTCAATTCAGCAATGGGGCTGTGCGGTTTCCAAACAGGTCCGTTTTTGCAATGTGATAGAACGGTGGAGGAGGGAAGTTTGAATGGTTTGGTAGACCTTGAAGGAATGGTTTGATTTATTGCAGGTAAGTGAGGAGGAGATTACATTCTTGACTGAAGGAGGGGACCCCTACAGCGATGAGGCAGCCCGAGCTCTTTTCCACGACAACCTTGTCGCCTTGCTGGTCACGGAAGGCAGTGCGGGCTGCCGTTACTACACGCAGGTGATGACTCCTCCGCAGTCAGAAGAGATCCCTCCTTTTTACAGACTTAGGGGCATTGCTTGCGCCTTTTGCAAGAGTTTGCCACTCTCATGATGGCCTCTATGTTCGGCATGTTCATGTTCATTACTACTTTCGATTATCGCATGCAGGAATTTCAAGGCCGTGTTCCAGGCTTCAAGGTGGAAGCAGTGGATACGACCGGAGCAGGTGATGCCTTTGTCGCAGGCTTTCTAAAAAAGCTGGCGGAGGACAGGAGCCAATTGAAGGTCAGTGCAAAATCCCATGAATCACAGCAAAATCCTTGTTCATGTTGGCTTAATGTCTGTACAAATAGTTTGGGACGCCAACGTGTATGATGGAGAGGTTACGGGTTCTACCCCACTGACCGGCGTGGCATCACATCCTAATTACTATTTAGGAGAAGCTAAAGCAGTGCAGCGGTATCAAAAGCAATACCTCCGACCAGCCCCCAAGCGTCCCAATTGATCAGTTGCTTGGTATGTCACTCGTTTTTTGTCAAAGTTTGGACATGATGGAGCCCTCCGGAATACAGTATTTCGCCTTTGCAGTAGGAGCAGTGGTTTTTTGTGAGGCGGAGAAACAGAGCGACGTGGTCAGACAGTTATAGAGGAGGAATTGAGAGGTATTCAAAATTCATGTTCTTCACCATCAAGAAGTTCATGCTAATGAGGCTTTTCAAGAACTTGTAGAAGAAAGCTAGCAGGATAGCAACGCGACCTGTTACATGTATATTATGGAACCTCTGAAAGGTGAACTCTCCTTGACCTGCACGTCAGCTGGGGCTTGAGGGAACAGGATGAGGGCAAACTGCGAGAAACACTTCAATTTGCGAATGCTTGTGGGGCTCTCGCTACCACAGAGAGAGGGGCGATACCTGCGCTACCTACACCAGCCAAAGTGGAAACGCTTCTCACAAAAATAGCTGTCTAAACACAGCCTTCTGCTAATATCATTCTGATACTTTCCGAGCCATAACTTCCCCCCCTTCTTGCGAGCAATTACATAGCAATGGCAATAATTGTGCTTTCATTGTGCTTTAATTGTGCTACCAGGGCAGTGATTAGTTTAGGGTGGCTGTCTGTTTACGTGCACGTGTGGTTTGTTGTGAGATCCTATGCCCACGCTCATGCTGCAAGTGCGAAACTAAGTTGTGCTACAACAGGAAACTAGCAATTGTGTTTCCCCTTTTCTGCTTGTTTCTAGCGTTGTTGCTTAATAAGGAACATCATAATACACAAGGCCTTAAAGAATCTCGAAAGAATGTTTACAACAATGTAGGAGATAATTCTATTGGGAATTGCACTTGTCTCACAAAAAAATCAACAAATTCAGTCAAATTGTATCCAAAACGCCTTTCCATACGAAATGAACACTACCGGAGGAGCCTTCACCTACACTGCCTTCCGTGACCAGCGGAATTTGCCGTTTAGACCTCCGATCTTCCTTGCTCTTTGAACCAAATACAAAGCAGAGTCTGAGTTCTTGGCAGGCATGTTGTTAAGACTTCCCTTTGCCTTTCTCAGAATGTTGTCCTTGTTGTTAAATTGACCCAGGTCCTTCCTACTAACTTCACCCTCTGCCATCTCTGCAAGTTTGAAACAAACTGCCCCTCAAATGCACACACGGAAAGAGCAAAATAATCCAAAAACATGAACACCTAGAAAAGTAAAAGCAAGGGGAAACGACGACGACCTCAAAACTTCCTTAATAAAGAATGGGAAAATAACAAGCAATAAGTTTAGCTCTCAAGCTTCTACTTTTGCACTGACTAGCCGCCCCAACTTCCTGCTGCCCATATAGCCAGGCAACCGCACTCAGCACCCAAGCTAAGCTACAGCTGAATTAAGTTAAGCAAATCATAAATAAATCCTTCTTGAATACTAAGCGCTTCATCACTCGGCGGCTCTCCCTCCCTCCCTCCCTCCTCCTTCGGTGCCACTAAAAGCCGAGGGAGAGAGGGCCTGTAAGGGGCGCCATGGCCGCCTTCGCGCTTCCTCGCAGTCTTGCTTTGCTCGGGGAGGGAGTTACAGATGGCTCGGATGCTTGATGCCGCCACTCGTCGTCATTGCTTCTAGGATTTCGGCATCTGAAGACTGAATATTGGAAGAGACTGCGCTTCAGGAGTTGTGCGGCAATGCAAGAGACATCGCAGCGGGGAGGCCAGGAAGTGAAACTGTCGCGAGGGCGGAACAAGGGTACAGGTGTGTGAGCTCGCAGCGTTTGTCAGAAGAGCTCAGGGTTACTCTTTTTGTTGTTAGCATTTTGGAAACTATCTCAGCGAGATTTGAGCGAAAATCGCAAGATGAAATGTAGGAAAAGCACGTTCCACGATGAGAATCGAGAAACCGTAGTACCGCTGTCTATCGGTGCGCGTGAAAAATTCTCGGCGGAGGAATTATCCTTGAGCAACGTGCCATGTATTTCCCCTCTAGAGGCGTGGAGAGCAACCGCATTTCAAACGATCCGAAGCTTCTGTTGTAGAGCTGACTTCTCAAACGAATGGGAATTGCTTCCCTTTATCCACTGGCCTAACTGCAGATGATTGCAATGTATATCTGTATTTACCATCATGAATTCCAAATTTTCTGCCGAAGCTCTTTGCTTTTGTTTGGGACATTGTGAATTGCTCTTTGTGTTTCGCTTCAACCACAACCATATTCACCTGCATCGACTCCTGCTGTTTGATTCTGATTATGAAAATCTGATTCACTTGCGTCAGCCATGAACATCAGCAAACATGCCCTATGTTCAATTTGTGTCCTATGATTCCTATTTTCAAGATTTGAATGAAAGTTGTCATGGTTGCATAAATTCCTTTTCCGGATACGGCCAAATCTACATCTGGTTACGCGTTCCTCAACGCGGGCGGCGTCATTTCTTGGAGTTTGAAACTGCTATCTTCTACCGAATCTGAGTACATGGCTGCGTGTCACGCCGCCAGGGAGGCTGTGTGGATCGCGCTGTTCTTTGAGGAATGTGACCGACCACAATTCCCAGTGCAGATTCTGTCGGACAACAAATCTTCGATCGCGCTCATTTTGAGAACCCAGTACAATATTTCATCGGAAGAGCAAGCATATCAAGATCCAGTATCACTTTACGAGAGAGTTGGTGGATGCGGGAGAAATCGCGGTGTCATTTGTACGGACGACTGACATGGGCGCAGATATGCTGACGAAGGGAGTCGCGGGACCGACAATGTGGAGGAACAATCACCTCCTCGGATTGGGGCCCTATCCAGCCTAGCCCCAAGAGGGGGATTGTTGTACAGCGCTAGAGACCGTACAACTTATGGGACATAGACTCTCTAGGTCATGAAGGACTTGGGACTTAGGCGCGGACGCCAAGCGACAAGGTTGGTCGCACGGGCGCGGACGCGAAACGTCCTACAAATTCATGGGACCGTGACGTGACGAACGGAAACATTATTCGGGCGTACGGACGACGGCGAAGCGCGACGCGACT
>CM074805.1:1897445-1920321 GCA_037447605.1 Zygnema circumcarinatum
TCTCCCTCCCTCCCTCCCTCCTCCTTCGGTGCCACTAAAAGCCGAGGGAGAGAGGGCCTGTAAGGGGCGCCATGGCCGCCTTCGCGCTTCCTCGCAGTCTTGCTTTGCTCGGGGAGGGAGTTACAGATGGCTCGGATGCTTGATGCCGCCACTCGTCGTCATTGCTTCTAGGATTTCGGCATCTGAAGACTGAATATTGGAAGAGACTGCGCTTCAGGAGTTGTGCGGCAATGCAAGAGACATCGCAGCGGGGAGGCCAGGAAGTGAAACTGTCGCGAGGGCGGAACAAGGGTACAGGTGTGTGAGCTCGCAGCGTTTGTCAGAAGAGCTCAGGGTTACTCTTTTTGTTGTTAGCATTTTGGAAACTATCTCAGCGAGATTTGAGCGAAAATCGCAAGATGAAATGTAGGAAAAGCACGTTCCACGATGAGAATCGAGAAACCGTAGTACCGCTGTCTATCGGTGCGCGTGAAAAATTCTCGGCGGAGGAATTATCCTTGAGCAACGTGCCATGTATTTCCCCTCTAGAGGCGTGGAGAGCAACCGCATTTCAAACGATCCGAAGCTTCTGTTGTAGAGCTGACTTCTCAAACGAATGGGAATTGCTTCCCTTTATCCACTGGCCTAACTGCAGATGATTGCAATGTATATCTGTATTTACCATCATGAATTCCAAATTTTCTGCCGAAGCTCTTTGCTTTTGTTTGGGACATTGTGAATTGCTCTTTGTGTTTCGCTTCAACCACAACCATATTCACCTGCATCGACTCCTGCTGTTTGATTCTGATTATGAAAATCTGATTCACTTGCGTCAGCCATGAACATCAGCAAACATGCCCTATGTTCAATTTGTGTCCTATGATTCCTATTTTCAAGATTTGAATGAAAGTTGTCATGGTTGCATAAATTCCTTTTCCGGATACGGCCAAATCTACATCTGGTTACGCGTTCCTCAACGCGGGCGGCGTCATTTCTTGGAGTTTGAAACTGCTATCTTCTACCGAATCTGAGTACATGGCTGCGTGTCACGCCGCCAGGGAGGCTGTGTGGATCGCGCTATTCTTCGAGGAATGTGACCGACCACAATTCCCAGTGCAGATTCTGTCGGACAACAAATCTTCGATCGCGCTCATTTTGAGAACCCAGTACAATATTTCATCGGAAGAGCAAGCATATCAAGATCCAGTATCACTTTACGAGAGAGTTGGTGGATGCGGGAGAAATCGCGGTGTCATTTGTACGGACGACTGACATGGGCGCAGATATGCTGACGAAGGGAGTCGCGGGACCGACAATGTGGAGGAACAATCACCTCCTCGGATTGGGACCCTATCGAGCCTAGCCCCAAGAGGGGGATTGTTGTACAGCGCTAGAGACCGTACAACTTATGGGACATAGACTCTCTAGGTCATGAAGGACTTGGGACTTAGGCGCGGACGCCAAGCGACAAGGTTGGTCGCACGGGCGCGGACGCGAAACGTCCTACAAATTCATGGGACCGTGACGTGACGAACGGAAACATTATTCGGGCGTACGGACGACGGCGAAGCGCGACGCGACTGAGGGCGGAGCGCGAAATGTGAACGGAGGCGCGACGTGACAAAACAACCCCGTAAAAGTATTGGAGAACTATATACCGCCCCCCTTTTTTGGTTATCCCGCCACTGTTTTTTTGAAATCCGACCCTCCCATTTCGGCTATTCTGCCCCCTGTTTTGAAATATCCCGCCCCCCCCCATTTTGGATATTCCCCCCCGTTTTCTCCTTCTCACACATCAGCGCAACGTTCGAGAGAGAGAGCAAAGGAGAGAAAGAGAGTGAGCAGAGGAGTGAAAGCAAAGGAGAGAGAGACTAGAGTAGAGAGCACAGGAGAGAGCAAAGGTGAGAGAAGAGAGAGGGAGCAAAGGAGCGAGAGCCGAGGGGAGAGAGTATAGAGGAGAGAGAAAGAGCAAAGGAGTGAGAGTAGGGGAGAGAGAGACTAGAGGAGAGAGCAAAGGAGAGAGAGAGAGAGTGAGTAGAGGAGTGAGAGCAAAGGAGAGAGAGACTAGAGGAGAGAGCACAGGAGAGAGAGACTAGAGGAGAGAGCACAGGAGAGAGCAAAGGAGAGAGAGAGAATGAGCAGAGGAGAGAGAGTAGAGGAGAAAAAGACTAGAGGAGAGAGAGCAGAGGAGAGAGAGAGAGAGAAAGAGAGAGAGAGAGAGAGCAAAAGAGCGAGAGCCGAGGAGAGAGAGTATAGAGGAGAGAGCAAAGGAGAGAGAAGAGAGAGAGAGAGCAAAGGAGCGAGAGCCGAGGAGAGAGAGTATAAAGGAGAGAGCAAAGGAGCGAGAGAGAGTGAGTAGAGGAGTGAGAGCAAAGGAGAGAGAGACTAGAGGACAACAGACAGATTTTACAATCCACGTGTCCTTCTTGGAAAACGTCGCCCTGATCTCGAAAGGGCAATTTTTCAAGCGGATGGAAGTATTCCTCTTCTTACTACTCTCTTCCAGACCTCTGTCCTCGTAGGTCCCCCCGCTATAGCATTGTAGGTACAGTCGGCGGCTATCGCTATGCTTGCCGATCTTGATGTGAAATCCTTCCTGCTTGTAGTGCTTAGTCAAGACTTGTACAAGCTCATCGCGAGTCTTATACTCAGTCATTTGTGTGGAGATTGCAAACCGAGAGGAAGAAAGGAAGGAGGGGGTGGGCAGGGGAGGGGTGGGCAGGGGAGGGGAGGGAGGGAAGGGGAGGGGAGGGAGGGGTGGGCAGGGGAGGGAGGGGAGGGGAGGGGAGGGGAGGGAGGGAGGGGTGGGCAGGGGAGGGGAGGGGTGGGCAGGGGAGGGGAGGGGAGGGAGGGGAGGGGAGGGAGGGGTGGGCAGGGGAGGGGAGGGGAGGGGAGGGAAGGGAGGGAGGGAGGGGTGGGCAGGGGAGGGGAGGGGTGGGCAGGGGAGGGAGGGGAGGGGAGGGGAGGGGAGGGAGGGGTGGGGAGGGGAGGGGAGGGAGGGGTGGGCAGGGGAGGGGAGGGGAGGGGTGGACAGGGGAGGGAGGGGAGGGGTGGGCAGGGGAGGGAGGGGTGGAGCAGGGGAGGGAGGGGAGGGGAGGGGAGGGGAGGGAGGGAAGGGAGGGAGGGAGGGGTGGGCAGGGGAGGGGAGGGAGGGAGGGGAGGGGAGGGGAGGGAGGGGAGGGGAGGGGAGGGGAGGGCAGGGGAGGGGAGGGAAGGGGAGGGGAGGGAGGGGAGGGCAGGAGGGGAGGGGAGCGGACGGGAGGGGCGGGAAAGAAATATTCAAAAAAGGGGGGCCATCTCCTCCCGAAATATCCAAAATGGGGGAGGGGGGCAGAATAGCCGAAATGGGAGGGTCGGATTTCAAAAAAACAGTGGCGGGATAACCAAAAAGGGGGGCGGTATATAGTTCTCCAAAAGTATTAGAGCCAACATTCCCGTGTTGGTACTTTTGGTGTTCCATTTGTTGATTTTCAAGCATTTGGCTGGATTATCCTGTTTAGAATCTGCTTATGGTGCACCAAAATTGCGTTATGCAGGCTGCGGCTACGGCCAACCCTAATCGCAGGCAGGCCCGGGCGGGCGCCGGGCGCGCGTCCCGCAGCAACCCTATCTGTAACTGCGGCCACAATCATTGGCAATTGCTGGTGCGCCTACCAATGGTAACAACCAGCGATTGGCAATGGTTGGCCGCGCACCCCAATCAATGGCGCCAACCAACACTTTTAAGGTGGTCGAACCATCCAACCATTGCCAAGAGAGAGGTTGCAACCCGCGGCTCGACCCTCCAATGGTTGTGCCTCAACATGAGCCGTTGAACCATTGACACGACACGAGGCGTTTCTCAAGCAAAAGTTTGAACACAAAATTGTGGAGACTTAATCGAGTCCCCAACCGTTGAACCGTTGCTAATGGTTAACGACCACTGCATCTGCCAACGAATGGTTGCAATCGTTGGTAGCTGGCTGGCTCTGCCAACGAATGGCTGCTGTGGTTGTAAAAACCATTGAATGAATCAACCAACCATTGGGGTTTTCCATCGGTTGATCCATCGGTTGGTACCAGGGCACATTCACTTGCAAGATGTGAGTCTGGACCTGCGCTGCACCGCTCCATCCACAGCGCTTCAGCCGCAGAACCCCTCTCCTGGAAGCAAGCAAAGTGAAGGGTGCGGCCTTGGAAGCAGCACCCACGACAAGCAGAAACAGGAGGGCGAGTTGGCCCCCCTGCATCAGGAGCTCGCTTGCTTCGCATTGCAGTAGGAGTAGTGGCATAAGGCTGGGTGTGAGGGTGTGCAGCGGGTGATGGGGAAGAATAGAGCGTGGCGTGGGGGTGGGAGAGGAGGTCATGGAGGGGGAGGCTCCGCGAAGAGAGGCAGGTTTATGCGTAGAGATTTTAAAGAGGGGAGACCGAATGAATGGAAGAAGTCGGAAGGGGAGCAGCAGCAGGATGGAGGCTGGAAGACTTTCACGTATGAGAATGAAGCCTTTGAAGCTTATTACAAGGTACACTTACCAGTCCAGCTTGAATTGCGGCTTAAATTGAGCTGCAGGATGGTGGTAAGCTCCAGGTGTATATGCGGGTACACTCTGCGGGTATCAAGTTCAACTAAATGTTGCATTTTTGCTTGTTTCCTATTGCTATGGAGCAGACGCAGAAGATTGTGAACGAGGATGAATGGGAACAATTTCTCGCAATTTTGAAAACCCCTCTACCGACTACCTTTCGCATAAATGGCAGGTTTAACTCATGGCCTTTTCTGCAGTCCTTGCTCCTGCGTTCCTTTCGACGACAGGGAGACAGTTTTTTTCATTGGAATGTTAAAGTAGACGAAGGATACTCCGCATTAAAGGCTTCTTAGTCTTTTGCATATTCTTTTCCAGTTGGAAAGTGGCTGTTCTCCACAGTTTTATTTTTGTTTGCACGGAATTCTGGTTCGTACACAAATCTGTACTGAAGGCAGGAAGCGAGGCGTTGTTCTCTTTGCGGCACAGTGGACGGTTTGCGTATGAGATCCGCGACCAAATGCAGCGGGACTTTTTCGATTTCCTAAATGAGAAAATTGAGGTACGATTTTGTCTTCAAACCTTAACAAGTTCAAGTATGTCTGGTGTAGTTTGTATGACCAGGCTGCCTTTATAAGCGTACCAGGTTCCGATGAGGCTTGCTCAATGAGGCCTTCCTTAGAACTGCGATGTGCCGCACATATTCAAGTTTGACAAACTGCATACAAGATTCTCCGTTTTCAAGTCAGCAGTAGCCGGAGCTGTTAGTGACTTTAGTTTCATGGACTATTTCATTAAGCGTTTAGAATTGCATGGGCATCCCCGCATGCTTGTTAGAGTAAACCCAATATGTAGCTCCATAACATAAGCATGTGTGAGGCCGAAAAAAAGGGCCTACCCTCTCTGACTCAAGAAGGAATGTGTGACTTTTGAATCCGTGCAAAGGTACAGACGAGACAAAGCATTGTTAAGGAAAGAAGTGGGCTTGAGCACTAATGTCAGCATGTCACCATTAGTGAACTTGCTTATTAAACCCTTGCAACTACTTGAAGTGTGCCATACAAACATCTAATTTATACAAAACCCAGTTCATACAGGCATTGTTGATGCCATGGCCAACAGGTCGCTGGTAATGCTTTTGAACACAAAAAAATGCCCAGCGGACCTTCTCAATATGCAGGCTATCACGTACATTGCGTATGGAATAGTCATGAATGCCCAACATCGCAAACTCACTTGGAAGGCTAAATAACACTTTGTGACAACTGTCTTGTGTTCTGTGAGAAATGCCATCTAGGCCTAAAGTGGTGTAGACCTTCCCGTCCTGGATATTTGTCCTGTCACTTGTATGTTGGATGAAGCTAGGCTGATCTCACCAGGGAATTCAAACTAAGGGAAACAGCTGTGGCGATTTATAGCCATCACATGAAATTTCAGGGCGTAAAACTTACCTATTCGTAGTTTTGGTAGAACGGTCTGCAAGGCGTGTTTTTCATACTATCACGAAGGCTCCAAATTATAGACATGACTTTTCCGTGCCATGGTAACATATTTCAGGTGGACGGTGAAGTCCTGGAGCCCCCCCGTCCCTTGTCGTGGTATCCGGACAACCTCGCTTGGCATCTCAACTTCTCACGCATGCAGCTTCGCCGGCTGCCTATTCTTGCCAAGTGAGGCAGAAGCCATGCTCCTCTCCTTGTGGTTTTTTCATTCTTGGCAAACAAACGAAGGAGCTTAAATTATTTTAGGCTGAACTTGAAATGCCTTTGTTTTATTGATTGAAGAATACAATGGACATGCCGGCCGGCTATTCTATCACATTTGGTCAGGCCTTGTTTCCAAGCCTGAACGTCACTCATCTCTGCTGCTTCTTGTTTGTGTGTAGATGTGCTTAAATGTTGCACGTTCCTGACATAGTTACAACTTATAACTGAAGTAAACCCGGATTTAACAGCTCCGTGGTGGAAATGCTGGTTGAAGCAGAATCTTTGAGTTCATGAAGAGGGAGAATGTTATTGGAAGCATCACGCGGCAAGAGGCAGTCAGCATGGTAAGCCATGGGGGCATCACAGGGACATTTCCTTTTTGTTCATGTGTTGGCATACAATTCGAATGTTTCACCTTAACAATATGGATTGATGATCTCAGTGAGAATAGCATATAACCTTGGGGAATGTCAAGATCAAGGAATACCTTGTACTGGAATCTTCCTCGTGCTCAAGGACTCTCAAGACCTTTTTGTCTTTTCCTTTTTGTACATTGATTGGCCCATTGTGGTCTTTGCAGGTCCCTCCATTGTTCCTTGACATAGAGCCACACCACTTCGTGCTTGACAGTAAGTGTCGCAACTAAATTCCCAATGCGCACCAAATCTGCTGTACACACAGATGACAATTGGCATTTTGGGATTTGAACTTATACTGAAATCGCAGCTGTTACTTGGAAAGTCAACCTGCAGGCTTATTCCCATGAATGATAGGCAAAATTAAAGTCCGTGCGGCAAGCATAAAAGCCATACGTAGTTGCACTCTGTTTATGGAGTTCGCTCCTTACTAGCAGACGAACCCTTGTAACAGATGAGGGTTGGTTGCAGTGTGTGCTGCTCCCGGCTCCAAAACATTTCAGCTGCTTGAGATGCTGCACAAAGGCGGTGATCCGGCCATCCTTCCCTCAGGACTGGTATGAACATGAACTGACTCCTTAAATCTGTGCTTCAGAACTCCATTCCTTCTCTCAAAACATATGTAGACTTCGGTTAAGCTACATGGGGGCATGCCTTCTGAAACCTGCCACTGACCCTCAGAGCCTTTCACATCAAGTTCTCGCTGTGTGGTTGTGACCGCTTTTCCGCTTTCCCTATCCGGTTGATGCACCCTTCTTGGGGTGCTCCATGTGCAGGTTGTGGCGAACGATGTGGATGTGCAGCGATGCCATCTTTTGGTCCACCAAACGCAGCGAGTGGGCAGTCCCTCCATCCTCGTCACAAACCACGAGGCGCAGCTCTTTCCGGCCCTTCGCCTTCGGGCCGACTCGGCCTCAGAGAAGGAGGAGGCTCTGGGAGGGAGAGAGGGGATTTTTTTCGACCGCATTCTATGTGATGTGCCCTGCAGCGGGGACGGTACGCTGCGGAAAGCACCCGATATTTGGAGGAAATGGTAAGGGTTGTTCGCTGTTCGCCCTGAAGTCAGCCCGAGAATTATGTCTGTTTTGGTTTTTAGAAAGTATGTTCTTTGTTTGATAATGAGTCTTTAAACAGGACCATTCTCGGTCCTCTCCGTTCGATTTTACTCTTTTGCTGGCCCCCAGTGAATCCCGTTTTGTCAGTGCGTTCTCTAAAAAGCCATTTTAGTCACTTGCAGTATATTTGTTCAAGTAGATGCTCGATCAGCATACTCTTAGCTAAGGCTCGCCTTTGGGACTGTGATTGCTTGCAGGAATGCTGCAATAGGCAACGGTTTGCATCCATTGCAGGTTCGCATCGCCATGCGAGGTATGCCCTTACGCAGACGCCGTTTCTATAAAAACCCACACCCAATAATTACCCCTATCTGTTGGCTCTACTGCATGCTGGTAGAAGGGGCTATGATAAAGGTAGTGAACGAATATGACATCGTACTTGGGGTAATAGAAATTGAACCAAATTTGTGTTTGGACAACTGCCAGCATTGGGTAAGGATGTCAGAATGAGGAGAAGTTCGCTGTTTGGAGCTGTGGATATCTGCAGGTGTCGCACTGCTCAAAGTGGGAGGGCGGCTTATTTACTCCACTTGCTCGCTGAACCCAATTGAGGATGAAGCTGTGGTCGCCCAGGTGAAGTCTTTACTTGCTTCGATGCAAATGAGCATAGGAAGGATAGCTCATACGATTGGGGTAGTTTGATTCGGGAATGCTGATATGCTTATCTTTGTGGTGTTGGAGATACTCGTGAGGCTTTGTTTCTCTCTTGGCATTATTATTTCTTTCTTGAGGCTAACGGAATTCCAGGAGGACAAATACAAAGCGGCTATTAAGTTACGAGAATCCTAGCTATAGCAGCGATGAAAAACCGAAACCGTTCATTCATATTGCCTGCTCGAAGGAGAATGGTCGACTGCTCTGCCACACAGCTCACTTCTTTCTTTTCACTGTCCGTCCTGCCTCGTTTGCTTACAGGTGCTAAGAGAGAGTGGAGGTGCGGTAGAGCTGGTGGATGCCTCTCATCTCCTCCCACAGTTAAAGCGACGGCCCGGTCTCCGCTCATGGCAGGTGAGAGAGTGGTGGGAAGAGCAGACACCGTCAGTGTTGTGATGAATGCACTGCAACGTTATGCAAGCATGGTTTCAGACAATCCATGGTTTCGCAATGAGGGCATGAGGGCACCATTGAAGTCTGTCGATCACTCCAACTCGAGAATGGTGATGATCTTTGATTTACGTGGACCTTGAGGGGCGAAGTAGTAGTACAGAAAGAGTATAAATGTCCTACTGCTTTAGGTTTGTGGACCGCCTATGATTGGCTGTATTGACTTCTCAGTAGGGTTAGCCATAAGACTAAACAATAGCATGTGGCAGCACGTCCTGCGCAGTCTGAAAATGTGAGCATTGGCAGGGAATGGCCGTTGCCTGCAGGTGAAGGATCGCAAGCAGTGGTACACCTCCTATGCTGACGTGGACAAGGAACGCAGTCGCAACATTCTTCCCAGCATGTTCCCTTCTGGAAAGGGCTTTCATACTCCGAGTGAGAGTGGGATGTCCAAGGACACGTGTCAGCAAGAGACATTCACGGAAGAGGCGAGAGGGACAGCTGGTACAGCCGACAGTGGGACGGCAGCGGAGGGAGAGAGTGCCGCACCTATCAGCGAGAGAGAGGCGGAGAGCAGTGAATTACCTCTTGATCGGTGCATGCGCATACTCCCCCATGACCAGGACACTGGAGGTTTCTTCATCGCAGTCCTGCAAAAGGTGGCCCCTCTAACAGGTCGGCGAGTAACGAAACCTTTTCCTCCTCAAATCAGCCTCAGCCATTAAGGCCGATGTTTAAAGTATATAGTAACACTGAATTACTGCGTCGTTGGTAAGTGGTTGTTTGGGCTAAGATTGTAAACCATATCTGTTAGGGTATGTGGGTGTGTGGATAAGTCCTGGAGAATGCCGAGAGCCTGTTTCTGACAATGTCGGAATACCTTATCGCTGCTTGAATTGCAGCACCTTCACAGCTTTCCAGCCGAGATCGGTATCGGATCGAACGCAACCTTCAAGCTCATGGAACGCCAAAGCCATCAACTGCGGAGGCTGTTCCGTTCGGAGCGACAGATTTGGATACAACGGCAGCAGAGATACAGGGAGGGCAGAAAGTAGGCTTGGATTCAGATGCTATGGGGGAAGAAGCATCAAAAGGAGGGGCCAACATGGGTGCGGCCGAAAGGTCAAAGTCGGCCAATGCCGAAATGATGGAGATTGATGGTGTGGGAACTCTGTTGTCAGAACAGGTGAAGGGAGAGGGGGAGCTGCCGGACGATCTCCCTGCGAAAGAGGACGATGAGAATGGTTTGGGAGAAGTGCTGGAAGATGATGGCGGACAGGACGATGAGGAAGGAGAGAGGGGAACTCTAGAGGATGTTCTCGAAGATGTGGGGCATGAGGACGGAGGAAATGATGGAATTGGGCAGAAGGGCAGCCTAGAAAAAGGACCTGAGAAAAGGGTTCAGCAGCAAGGCCGCTGGAGGGGAGTAGATCCTGTGTTATTTTTGAAAGATGAAGGCATCTTGAGCAGCATTGAATCATACTATGGTTTTGCGCCCACTGTTCTTCGGGGGCGTCTTATCACTCGCAGTGCAGACGTAACAAAGATGAAGCGTATGTACTACATTGCCGAGGCAGTTGCAAATGTCATCTCCCTGAATTTCAGGACCGGTGAACAACTCAAGATTGTTTCCGCAGGCCTCAAGGCATTTGTGAGTCATCACCTCCCTTCATTTTCTCTCTTTTGCTGTTTTCTATTACCCCACTTGGTATTCTTGTTCCGTGGAGAAGGACTCCTAATTTAGGCTGCATTTGGATATCCGGGCGTACTGCAGGAACGACAAGCTGTAAGGGATCACTCCGGGCCGTGTGCTTTTCGCATATCCTCAGAAGGGTTGCCGATTTTGCTGCCCCACCTTACAAGGCAGATTGTGGAGTGCTCACGTGAAGACTTTTGCCTGCTACTTGAACGGCGCAGTTTGCCCTTTACAGATTTTCTTGACCCCACACTTGTGACAGCGTTGCAGGCTGCCCTACTCGGCTGCCTGGTATTGGTATTGCGCTCCGGTAGGTCCCTTCTTTCAGATTTTTTTTTGTTTTATTTTAAGTTCTCCTTACGTACGAAGGAAGTTCCCTTGCGTTGGTCAAATCCCTCCAATATGGTCATGCAGTTGTTTCTGTTTGGTAATGTCATATGGACGGCCATTCAATTGCTGTGCATCAATGTTCTGACACTGAAGTTGGGCTGTGAGAGGCAGTTGACCAAAGGCTCGGAGGAGACGGAGAAACCATTGACAAAGGCCCTCCCATGGCTGTGGGAGTGTGGCGTGGACGATCGTCTCTGAGCCTCCTCGTCACGAAGGAAGAGTCTCAGCAGATGTTGGATCGGTTAAAGCCGCCAGAAGAACCTGCTCCTTCTCAACCGTCTGCTACAGCTGTTGGGGAAATTGGAGATGGCGATGAAGAGCCATTAGCCCCTTCCAAAGCGGAGGGCGACGTCCAAGAGCTGCCTGCAGCTCCGGCACTTCCTGTTGCAGGGGGAGAAGATGATAATAACAAGGCTAGCGAGGTGAAGAGCAATGTTGACGAGATCAGGAGAATGGATGAAAGCAGCCAAAAGGGGGCCGGAGATGGAGACGAGTTGACAGGAACTGGGGCAGCCGAAGCAGCAAAGGGTTCATTGGAAACTTAACTTTGTAGTGCCGGATTTGAGGAGAGGCCACGTTACAGGATACAAAAGTTTTGGAAAATAAGTGGCATGCTGGAGTCTAGCTTCATCGTTCCACTTTGGAAGTTTAGCAGAGGGGGTGTGACCAACAACAGTCAGTGGTGATGAATGTATGTTTTGTTTTCCCGGAAAAGAAGTTAGTGGTGCGACTTTTAACAATGAGCTTCGAGTGTGCTATGATGGACATATATGTAATGAGCATGCAAGGACTTCAGCCACCAATAATCGGCGAGTTGTTGAGAGCCATCCTGCGCGCCCATCAGGCGGAGCTTCGAAATATCGACTAGCTGCTCCGTTCCTCTGTTCCTTAAATTCTTCAGTTTGCGGAGGCTTCTTCGCGACTGTTGCAAAAGATGGAAGGTGCTGATGATGCATGGATTCGAGGATCTGTAACAATTGGGCATCTTATTGGTTACAATAGTTCGTTAGCAAGAGAGCAAGCAAGAAAAGCCCATTCTGAGTGCTGAAAACAGAGGGTCAACTTTTGCGGCATTAGTTCATACAGTGGCCGGCCAAAGTCAATGTATTGCATCTATGTTGTCGTGCGCCAGTCAATCTTGCCAGCGTCTTGTCGCAAATTGATGTCTCTACTGCCCCCCCATGCATGCATAAAACAGATCAGCCCTTGTTGCAACTCCAAATGGGCCAGCGCCAAAAGCTTTGAGGCAGAATCTGCAGACCTGCAGCTATATGTGCAGATTATGACGAATACGACGGCGAAGAAGCTGGAGCAGTCAGATTAACAGATTGAAGAAGTAAATATCAGACTTTCTTAAGGTGCTAGTGGGATCCTGCACGCCCTACTGAACATAGAAGCGGATGCTTCTCCTATTAGGTAGACGTGCAAACGTGTTGTTTAAGCCTACATCATCAACATAATTCTGAGTGGGCCAGTCAAAGGGCTGAGTATGCATAACCAGAACTGTCGTAAGGGCCAGGCTTTGGTTACAATTGTTTTTGTTGTTGTTGTGAATGGTTTATTTTCGCTGCATCGTGCATGCAACAGATGCATCTCACAGCCCCAATGTATGTGCACCTATTTCTGTGAGCTTAGTAATGATGGGGCAACTGTTGGCAGTAATATGATGATGCCACCCATCGATAACGTTGTACTGCAAATGCCTTACTGCCCAAAGTGCAGCCTTTTCAACATCTCACCCTAACTCTTATAAATATCAGATATATTCACAGGTTGTAGGAAGTTTGAATAAATCTGCAACCCGCACTGCGTATCGACGACCCTTTCTGTAGAGCAAAGTACGAGATATAGGTTGAGATCTTCTCAACCATTGTTTAAAAACCCGGAGCTTAACGGTTTCAATGCCTTCTTAAACTAATCTACCGCTCTGCATCTAGCACATTCGAAGCACCGAACGAACCCACAGAGAGAAATCCCCACAGCCTTGGTCAGGTAATCATTACTACCCCAGTGCTATCCAAAAGCATCATAGAAGCGTGAAAGTTTAACATACCTCGTTCTGTGAATCATCCCACCCACAATCCTCTCAATTCACAAACCACAAACCCTAAACCCAAACCTCAAAAGTATGTTTAACGATGTATCAGCCCACGCCGCCCCCACCCCTCCCCTCCCCTCGCCTCCCCTCCCCTCCAGACCAGGCCGTAAGACCAGAGGCCACCCGAAGCTGTAAAGACGAGTGGTTCCGTGACTCGAACTCGTCCAGCCCCCACGGTCCCACCGACAATACCTGTCATTACCCGTTTTACCCGCCAACCGCTCCCGAATGCTCGCCCTTCCGGCGTCCGTCGTACGGAGGACGTCAAAATGCACAAAGTCCTTACTCCCATTCGACAGATCTGAACCGCCGCCAGAAAGGACAAATTATCGCATCATGCAGATAAAACGGTTACCCTAATGACAAATTCTCTTTCAACCGCCCGCCCGTCCGATTGGGCCCGCTCTGTCGTCTGAATCGAATCGCGTTAGAATAACCGTCCGATTTTTCGGGATCGATGGTCCCGAAACGTAGTCTCCAGCCTTTGACCGTTAGTCGTTGACGTGGTGACGGTTGTGGCGGTTGGAGGACCCGCCCTTCGGCCCGGGACTTCCCCCTGGCGGCCACCCACGCAGGGCTGTGCGCTCTCAATATTGAGGCTCGCGCCTGCTCCTCTCTCTCCGTCTTCAGAGCTTCTCTCTTCTGCAATCCCTGCTTAGATTTCTATAAGTATCTTTTTGGTTTAGGGTTGCGGGGGCGTCTGTCAAGCATCTCGCCGAGCGAAAGGAAGGAAGGAAGGAAAGGAAAGGAAAGGAAAAGGGAGGAAGGAAGGAAGCGTGTTCTGTTGCATCAGGGCGTTCAAGATGGTGAAGGATCTTTCTGTTACAGAGATAGTGGTGATTGCAGCGCTGTGTGTGCTGCCCGTAGTCATGGGCATGCTGCTGGTGATCATTGCAGTCTGCCAGAAGACGGGAACAAGCGACGTTGAGTCGTGGCCGTCGGAGGGAGACGAAGAGCAGCAACTTGAAACAGGGCCGAGTTCAGAACAAGTACCGCCTGAAAATTACGACTACGATGCTGCAGAGGTTGATGACGGAAGAAACAGGAGGTGATTGTGGGAGGTTCAGTGCAAAGGAAATCGAGAACCCTGGGTTAAATGCTTAGGCTACTACTGTAATGTGAGTCGCAATAGACGGCTAAGTAAGGAAGTATGCTTTGGAAAAGAGAAGGTCATTATTCAGTTTGTCTGTGCGAATGAAGGATCTCCCAAACTAGTTTGAATCGCCATTGATGCGTACAGAAAGAGAGCCTTGCAGTGGAGAATAAATAAAGGAAACCTTTTGTCGTACTAAGCTGCGCAACCACCTGTTGTAATCGTTACCTCTTTATTCACACCAGAATAAAGGCTCGTCTTCGTTGCTTTTGACAGGCCTAGTTTGCAGATAGAAGGTAGCCACTTCTGTGCCAGTCAACTAGGGCGTATCCATGGCGGCGAGGGGTCTTATCAAGTCGATGCGTGTCACATACCGGGTGAACGCTGGACATGGTCAGGGCAGATAGCTGCTCGTAAGGTCAACTTTATTCCTGTAAAATATTTTATGCATCAGCCAGTCAAAGGGCTTAAACTTTTCCCGTATCCCTCTCTCTGGTCGTTGTCGCCTTCCAACATGAAGCTGTGTGAGCTCTGTGTTCCAGTGGATGCCATGCCATGGTTTGATAGAAAGTTAGAAGCGAGGTATTGTCTGGCATGCCATGCTCGCTAATAAGAGTGAGCTATTAACATTTTGCCATACGGTGACATAAATCGCTGCGGATTGACAGTGTTTTCATGCAGCTCAAAGTAATCATCTCCTGTGTGTAAGAAAGCACAATTAAGTAGCGTATTTTTTGAGTTTGACACCCACCTGACGTACAAATGGCAACAGAAAAAGGTGCAAAGGTGAAAAGGTGCTCCTAGGAACAACGTTTCACTTTCTCATTCTCTAACTGCAACTCATTTTCATCAATTCCAATTGCAAGCCTCACTCTCATGCAAAAACCCTAAAACCTCTGACGTTTGCAAAGAGCGTTTGAAACAACAAAAAGCGGGATAAGGTCCAAAAACTTCGGGTTAAGCAAACAAGGATAAAAAAAAGTGCCCAAACAACAAGTACGCGCACACTTGGTTCTTATAAATACAAATCAATTTACACAACAAACGGAGATGCCGCAACAGAGCTCACAAGGGGTAACAAATTTAACTACACTGCAAACCCCCCGTTCTTACATACTTTACACGGATTTATCTCAAAATAGCAAACTAATACTTCACAATACAGGCGCTTATGCCTGGCTTACTGCTGTAAGCTGCCGAAACACACCACGAGGGAAAGCTTACGGAATCTACCAACATCAAGCGAAGCTTATGTCCTTTTCGAGCAGGGTTTTCCTTGCATTCAGACTCTGAACAACGAGCTGCTTCGCAAATATGCCTACAACGCCATCAAAGTACTTAAAGATATTGAGGTTCGCAAAAAGCTGCTGCTCCCAGGTAGTTTCAGCCTCGGGAACTTCCGGAAATCCTGAAGAGTTGTAAAGATACTCAACAGAAGTGGCGCCGTCGACATCATACAACTTCCATGTCTCAGTTCCGGTGCCTTGAACAGTTTTCAGCTCACGGACAACGGTAGGAATACCACCTGTGGTGCTTCCTTCAGGGTCGTATTGGAGAAGTTTGATATACACGTAACCCTCGACCTGCAGAAATGGCCAGCCTCAGATGAATGGCCAATAAATGGGTTCAAACTGTCCACTCGAGACAAAATGTCCTAAATGCTGACAAGGTTAGCTACTTGGATTTCACAGGAAGGCATTTCATGCTCAACAACTTAATGACACCATTAGGCAGTGTTATGGACAACACTTCCATATGAACCTTCAGTGAAGGGGGAACACAAGCCACTGCTTCAAGACGGAACCCTCTATCTTGCCAGAACAATGAATGTGGCTGGACCAGAAGCATTAGCCAGAGTTTGCGATCAACCGTGCAGACCACCGCGCGGATTGCTTGATTAGACACGCACCTGTAGTCCGCCTCTCATGCGATTGACAGCCTGAGGTTGCTATGGGACAAAGCAAAACATGCAAGTGGATGCCAGTTGGCTTTTCACCTTCCCTGTTTCAAAGGAGGAACTTGCCTTGATGTCTGTGATGATTGGATAGAGTGGCCGTACAATGCCCTTCAGCTGATAAGTGACTCCGCAACTTGTAGGAGACAAGTCTTCTGTGAACAATTTCACTTCTGCGATAGTAGGATCCTGGGCTGGATAAGTTGAAAGATCGATTATGTTATCCAGCACCTGTCCGAATACACCCAGCGAGGAGACATATAGCTGAAAAAAAGGCAAGTAGCTTCATCTGATGCAATCCTGCGATATCGATGGGCATGCCACCATGGAGGCAATGGAGGCCATATAGATTTTTCGAGAAACAAGCGCTTCACAGTTTCTGAACGGGGAAAGGGCTGCGCTGCATTTAATGCTCTGCAACAGATTACAGATCTGCGTCCCACATTCTATGCAAGACTATCTACCCTCTTAGAGAGCTTTTTCGGTAAGTTTCATGTGTGGATTACTTGCTGGGAATGTTTGATTTTCATACCGTCTTGACTGGACGATCAATACGAACAGAGTGCTGAACGATGAATGAATTAATCCTTAAGGGACGGCGTTCTCTGTTTACTTGAACTACCTTGAATGCACCCTGCTTCAAATTTTCGGAACCTGCAGTGCGATTACCTCAGGATGAACAAAAAGCAGAATGTACACAGCAAATGTGGACATATATGTATTTTTCAAAGAAATCAGCTGTGCGACCCATGGTCTCGGTCCAGCAACTGACCCGCGCCCTTGAAAGACGCCTCCAGACCATTCACGCGGATCCCAGCTCCGCCTCCTGCTGCCCTTCCAAAGCCAGCAGACCTCCGACACATGCTACGGCAACCGCTTCCTTTCCAGGCTCCAACCAGAGAGGCTGAGATGCTGCTCGCGCCAGCGCGCTCAATCGCCGCCATGGCGGGCGCAGTGCAGGCCTCTCCGACCTTCTTTCTGGCGCCTTCCCGGGATGTACAGTAGACGAGAGGCCAGATCCCCTGCGGGGCAAGTAATCGGGTCCTGCCAATGGCGGGCCGCCACGTGGACTCGGTTACCAAGTGGCAATTCGCCTATGGGCCACGCTTTTTGACAGTAGAGACTGGAATGAAAGGGGTCGTGAAGTCGAACTGCAGAGGGCACAAAGCCAACGGCTGAGCTTCCCTTTTTTTTTTTTTTTTTTTTTCTCCCCTAAAAAATGCAGGTGATGTTGCTCTATAAACTAAAAATAATTATAATATGAGCACACAAGTATTTGTAGCTATAGAGTTGGCACTACGCTCTCCTTCCACACGACTTTTTTCAGTGCTAAGTTCATGCTTCCTCATGGCCTGGGTGACAAGCAGCATGCTCAAAGCAGAGCCTGCTGCACGTGGTTCTGAGCTTACCCCTCCACGCCTGATCCTTTTAATGAAAATTGGGGATGTAAAATCGATCTCACGATGACGATGCCATCCTTTTATTCGTTTTATGATTCTTCTGAAATTTCAAAAGTTTGACGTTGATGAATGCTTTGGCGGGCTTTCATTTCAAATTCATCCTTGTAAGTTCTGAAACCTCTCCCATCCTTTTTAAGTCATTGGCTTCTAATGAAGCCATGTCATAGCAGTAGCAGTACGATGCAGGGTCATACAGACGAAGACAGGACCTTCACTTTCAGCATTATTTGCAGTGCCAATACTACACAAAATGAACACGTGGGTCGTGATGTGAAATTGTGAAGTGGCCTAAACAACCAGAAGCACGATTTTCTCAGAACAATTCCTGGCGTCATGAACCAGCATGGGCAAACTCTGCCAAGGAAGCTGCCTTTAACTTTCCACCACGTATCCATACTGCCTCCCCCCTCGGAACCCTTTGTTTATGGATCCTCGGCATACGTATCCCATCGATCAGGTTGCCCTTCCTTAGGGACTACTGCACTGCCGTAGCTCCGTGAACCCCCACCACGAGGAGCCCTTTGCGAGTTCCATGCTCTGCTTTCTCTTCGCCCTTCACCTCCATTTGCATTCTCCGCAAATTGCCTACTAGACCTGCCCTCATCAGGCCCCGCCGACCTTGACCTGAACCTGCTATTGTTAAGCTCGCCAGATCTAGACCTGAACCTATCCTCACCAGACTCGGCAAATCTGAATCGGGGCCTGCCCTCATCTTGAACTCGTCTCGCACTATTCTCGTCGTCATCCCCTGCATCAAACTGCCTACGTGAGAAACTCCTAGGCTTCTCATCCTGCCTTTCGATGTTCCCCACGTAATTGTTGTTCCCCCATTCCCTTCTTCCAGCTCTCCCATCATCTCGTGCCGAGGGTCGTTTATAGGGAGACTCTTCCGATGGTCTACTCCTCTCCCGTCGTTCATCAAAGTCCTCCCCAAAATCCCTACGTTCCTTGCCAGCAATAGGTCTTTCCCCCCAAGCTGCTGTTGAACCGCCCCTTCCCCCCCGTCGGGCCCCACTCATCGGAGCTCGGTCCCATTCCGGCTCTGTTTGCCTTTCGTATCTGCGAGGACTCCCCCTCCTTTCGCCTTCCATGCCCTCTTGCCCACCTCTTCGTGCCCCACTCCACGACTGTCCCCTCTCTCTCTCCTCCCCATCCCTACCCCTGCCTCCGATAGACATCCCAGACCTCCTAGGCTCGTCCTCTCGGCGACTCTCCCTACGCTGAGAGCCCCATTCTGAGCGCTCTCTACTAAATGATCCCTGCGGCTGCCATTCACTTCTAGGGGGGCCTCGGCCTACCTCTCTGTTTCCACCCGGCCTTTCCACATTACACTGACGGCACTCTTGATTGCGAGCATAATTGTTGTAACCGCAGCTGTTACAGACAAGCACGCAAATCAGCGAGAAAAGAGCTACATCTTATACATCCAAGCTTACCTGCCATGTGTTTCAAACATAAATAATTGATCTATAGGAGCAGAAAACCAATGCTAAACACAAAGTCCATTTAACCTGCAATACCCTCAGCTGTGCCGATCAGAGGCAATTTCGTTTGGCTGCAGATGAATCATCTCAACTGACCTTGGACAGGGCCAATCTCCGGGCAATGGCTCATATGCGGAACGTAACCCCCGCGACTCCTCCCAGGAACGCCTCTGAAGGCCTCCAGACGGTTTTGCATCACGCCGCCATTCTGAGCCACCAGTGCTCGGCTTTTTGGGCACATAAACGGGCTCCTCTTTTCTGTAGCAGCACAAAAAGGAAATTTCCCCTCACAGCCTGCCCCCTGGAAATTTGCAGAAGGTCTAGGAGTTCTAGCCCATCGTCAACTGTGCCCTAAAACTCCCTTAGCTTTGCTCTCACTGGCCCTTAAGGCTAAAAAATTGCCTACCCAGCAAAAGAGTAGAAGGTTTATAACAACAAAACGAGCTCTGGCCCATGCAGAACACCTCAATACCAACCCACCGGCGGACATTGCAGAATTGCACACACATTCAGGCATGCGTGTTGACACTTATCACGAGTAATCATGCGGTAATGTTTCCCATTTCAACTACCACAGCACCTTTGGCTTAAACCCATGACCGCGAATTCCCTGCTGTCTACTGCCATGTCTGTGAAAAGGGCCAGATGGCAAGTTCGCTGACCTGGGCAAACTGGGGTCCCGTGGAAACTCGCTGAGCTTGAGCAGAATGCTCAATAGCGCACGACAGGCGTCCTGTACTGCCGGGGCCACATCCAGAGCAGCAGCATTGCCTACTCGAGTGGCATATGAGAGGATAAGGCGAACAACCTCCGCTGTCCCCAGACTGGTGCCACTTGGTGGAGCAAATGCTCGCGAACAAGACTCACGCAAGCTGCAAGGGGTACAAACCTGCAAGCATGATTCTTATTTGTTGGTTCAGAATATGACCTAATTTTTAGCTTCGCTAAAAACTCTAGCTGAGGAGGCCAACGAAGTCCCGTTCCATTTGCTGAGATATCGAAAAAAAGAGAGGTATATGTTATACAATACTTACACTATCCTCCGTCAGCCCTACGTGCGCACGGAGCCTCTTGGCACTGTTCACTAATTTTCGTTCGACATCGGGGCATCCAGCAGCAGCTATCACGCGAAGATGCTCCTCGGGCAACCTCCTGCATAACCTTATCCATTATCTGCCGTCAATCTTCCGGTGAGATAAGATGACACTTGGCAATACAGGCATAACGGATGAAGGAAAACGCACTCAAACATGTCATCTCGGTCGCGTCCAAAGTTCATGACTGCATGCTTCATCTCCGAATAGTTCTCGAAAGGGCCCTCTCCTCCGCGAGCTCCCGGCTCGCTCCTCCGCCCCTCAGCATCCACCGTCTTCTGGTATCCCTGCTCATGAAGTCGCAGCAAAAAAAATCCCCATTCCGGCCAGGGATGCGCCCTTTCACGTAAGAAACTTTTCCCTGATTGCACAAATTCGACATTCTCTGCCTCCTCTTCCTCCTCCTCCTCCAAAAAAATATCCTTATCTTCAAATCCTAACTGCGGTTCCCGCGCCGAGGCGATGCAACGCACTGCAATTAGCGACGCGCAGTGGGGAGCAGAGGGGATGCGTATGGCGAGGGGCTGCGACGAGAAGAGGAAAGGGGGAGAGGGAGAGAGAAAAGCTCTCCCTAATGGCAATTCACGAAGGGCCCTGCACAGAGGAGGGGGAGGCGCGCCCCGGAAGGAGGCTCCGGCTGCAGCCATGGCGGCAAGCATTCTGAGGGTTAAGGGGCGCAGCTGCATCGCTCCGCCCACTCCTCGCCTTTCCCTTCTTCAGGAACTCCCCCATCAAGTTGCTGATCTTGAACGAGGCACTATGGGCACAGTTCCGTTCCACCAGGTATTTGGTCACAGTTTCACGCTACGCGCAACTTTGCACTCTGAAACTTGAAATTTTGACGGTATACGTACTTCTACATAGATCGCAACAAATTTCAACACGAATTTCAGCATGGAACTTTGCCAACTATACGCGAATTTCGGAGCATAGATCGCCTGGATCTGGAACTGCTCGCGCGCAAGGAGCACATGCCAGGAGGGAGCGGGAGGTGGGCGGGCCTTAGTCACTAGCCACTAGTGGTTAGGCATTAGTCACTACTGTTTTGGGAAAGGAGGCGTGAATTGACACATTGACTGGCCGATCCGCCCCGCAGCGATTTATTATCCCGTGAAGGCGTGGCTGCTCGCGATGCGGCCCTCCCTCCCCCTCTTCGCAAGGCGCGCGCATATGCCGGCCGTGACTCAGCCGGCGAGTTGGTTCCGATGGCTGCCGAGACTTGTGGGTGCCACGATGCCCGTTTGTAGATTTCCGCTCATAGGCCTTTTACTTTTGTCCTTGGGTACTTTGTGACCTTTCCTTTGGTTGCCCATGTCGTTGATGTTGGCCATGTACACTTGATGGCATCATCGCCATCGTGCGATCAATGCCACTTCCCTTGCCCACATCCTCTCTCTCTCGCGAATTTCTACGAGTGTGCGTTCGATCACAGACATGTAGAGCCACAAGTGCCACACGTGTCAAGAAGGCTCCTGAATGGTCGTTCTGATGTCAGAGTGCAGTCCGGCAGTCCCCTTAGGTGCAGTCGGACAATCATCAACCTAGGCGTTTCGTACAAGTCTCGTGGTCTGCCCGCCCGCACGCACCCGGGCGGCCTCGCTTGTCGTATGAGGGAGCAGTCGGCGCGCCGCACGCCACAGCGGATCTCCAAAGCAATCAAATCGTTCAGTTCGGTACTAGTGTACAGCAACAATGTCCGGTACTGTACTGTACTTGTGTACGGTAATGATGTACGGTAATACAGTCAACCGTCCTCGTATTTACCGCCCTGAGGAGTGCGTCCCCAAGAATTTCGCCCCGATTTTGCCGAAACCACCTTTTTGTACGGTAACTTAGTGTTACCGTACTGTCCGTATTATCCGTGCTGTCCGTACTAGCCGTACTAGCTGCACTAGCCGTTACGGCCTTACGCAAAACTCACCTAATCTCCCCGCACGTGCCGCCGTAAGAGGCGCTCGCTCTTCTCCCCTTCTTCTTGGCTTCGATACGATACGAAATGATACGGTACGATATGGTACGATACGAAACACCCCGATACGGTACTATCCATACTAGCCGTACGAGATGTAGTAGCCGATACAGCACGATACGGTACGATATAGTACGGTACGATACGTACGGTCCAACATGAACTCTAACATAATACCGCCCGTCTATTGGTAACACGAATCTTATATCTTATATATGCAAAATCAATATTTTCGCCTCATATTGGCCAAAACCAGGGTGGAAAATATGAGGACCCCTGACTGTAGTGTACATCAATGATGTACTGTACGGTAACAATGTACGGTATGCAATCATGTACCGTCGGTTGGTCGGTCGGTCGGTACCTTTCGCCGCATCTCTCGGCGGGCGGGCGGGGCATGGTTCGCATGGCATCGGGGGGCGGCGGATGCTTGTTCGCCGCAACAAAAGGATGGGACCATGAAAGGAGCGGGACGGGATGGGATGGGACTATGGCCAACATGCGGGCACGCTTGTTGTTGTTGTTGATGGTGTTGTTGGTGGTGGTGTTGGTGGTGGTGTTGGCATACGTGAGTGCAGTGTAGTCTTGAGGACGCAAATTCTTACCGTAATTATTTGCGCGGTAGCGCAGGCAGCCTGCTGAAAGGAAGCACTGGATGGCTCGTGCGCGTGTTGCCAGGCCATCAGCCTCCATCGCAGTCTACCGCTGGCCCGCCCCGCGGCCCGCGGCCGCCGCCCCGCCCCGGGCCGGCCTCGCCTCGCCTCGTCCAGAGGCTGAGTCCAGTCCCCGTCCCGCCCGCTAGGTAGGGCTGGAGGCACGGGGTGTGGGGGGCACGGGCATGCCCGGGGGGGGGGGGGCATGCCCGGGGGGGGGGGG
>CM074805.1:1920331-1974635 GCA_037447605.1 Zygnema circumcarinatum
GGGGGGGCATGCCCGGGGGGGGGGGCATGCCCGGGACATGAAAACTGTGGCTCGACTGTGCCCCCTACGTCAGCGTACGACATCGCGTCACGCCCGGGGCCGGGACGATGACGGCTGACGGCTGACATGGAACTCCGCAATGTCCGTACCATGCGCACTTTCCGTCTGCTAATTAGGGGGTCTCAGACTTAAACAAAACTTGGTAATCGTACAGCTTGGTAATTGGTAATCGGGGATAGAGAAATTGGTAATAATGATTACTTTGCCGAACCTGTGCCGAACCAAATGCAAGTCAACGCTGGTAATCGTACAAGTCCGAAATTGGTCATGGGCGCCCCAGGACTTGGTAATCGTACAGCCTATCACCAGAAACTTATCACCACCCAAAACGGTGGTTTTCGGTCTCCGCGAAAGGAAATGGTAATGAAACGGGCGTCACCATGACGTCCACACCCCGGCCTGACATCCCCCTCCCCGCCCGCCGCCACAGGGGTCCGGGTTTGCAATTCAAAATTGCGGCATCTGACGTCAGGTATCGGCGATCTACCCGCGCCGTTCGCAGCCTTTTTTTAAGTTTGAGACCCCCCCGCGCGGGCGAAGTTGGTCATCGCGCCTTTGGAAATTGGTCATACCGGCAAATGCGGAGTGGTGATAAAGTCACGTCGCGTCACGATCACGGTTACGTTCGGGGGGCGCGAGACTGGTGAAGTTGACTCGAAAACTTGGTAATCGTACAGCTTGGTAATTGGTAATCGTTTTTTAAGTCTGAGACCCCCTATTCAGGGACAGCCTCGGCCAGTGCCGATTCTTTTGTCCATACTGTACTGTAATTGTAATGGGGGGAAACTTTCACGTAATTGTAATTGGTCCGATTTGAACTGTTTCTATATGGTCACGTCACGAGGCACGAAAAAGGGGCACATGCCCCGGGGTACGTGCCCCTCCCTTCGGGAAGGGGGGCACGTGCCCCGGGACACGACTTGGGCCGTGACCGTGCCCCCAACCCTATATGCAGGAGGCGGCAGAGGAGGCGGTAGAGGAGGCGGCAGAGAGTCGATCGGGTGGATCGCCACTCGCTCGCCCTCTCGCCTGCAGCTGTCTGCTGCAGCCGCTGCCGCTGCTAAGGCGGCGCCTTTCTGGTGGATGGCTGCAGCGATTGTGCAGACCTGAGACATCATGTTGCGGTTGCTGCCGCAGCTGGAAGGGGGAGATCTGAAGGTGCTCCCTGTGGTAGCAGGGTATGCGATCTGCTCTTCTCTGCTGTCTATTATTAACAAGTATGCCATCACTGTGTTCGGCTTCCCCTCTCTTCTCACTGCTTTGCAGTACCTCACCTGTGTGGTCACTGTATTCCTGCTCGGCCGCCTGAAGCTCCTGGAGCATGAGCCTCTCCGATTTGGAACACTCTACAAGTTTCTCCCTGCAGCTGGTGTCTTCTACTTGGCCATCTTCACCAATACTTCCCTTCTCAAGTATGCAAATGTCGACACTTTCATTATGGTTCGATCTTCTACGCCCATATTGGTAGCATTCGCTGACACCATTTTCAGGAAGCAGCCGCTCCCAAGCCGAGCGACCTTCCTTTCGCTGCTGACGATTTTGCTGGGTGCCATTGGCTACGTGGCGACGGACAATCAGTTCACGCTGCGAGCCTACTCCTGGGCCTTTGCATATCTCTTCACCATAACCCTGGAAATGGTATACATCAAGCACATCGTCACCAGTTTAGGGCTTAGCACCTGGGGCTTTGTGCTGTACAACAACTTCATTTCCCTGCTCATCGCTCCTCTATTCTGGCTAGCCAGCGGCGAGTACAAGCTAACCTGGGCGATTAACTATAATTCTTGGATGGAGCCAAACGTGCTGTTTCCCGTCCTCCTCTCCTGCGCCTTTGGTCTAGCAATCAGCTTTTTTGGCTTCGCATGCCGGCGGGCTGTTTCAGCCACCTCCTTTACAGTGATTGGAGTCACCAACAAGCTCCTCACGATCATCATCAATACCCTCATTTGGGAGAAGCATGCTTCATTGACAGGAATGGGATGTCTTTTGCTGACAATCGTCGGTGGAGTGGCCTATCAGCAAGCAGCATCCAAGAAGCCGCCCAAGCCCAAGATTGTTTCACAGGACGAGGAAGGGGGGCTGAAGAAACTTGAATCGTCAGATTCAGACGGTACTCCCGATAACTTACCATCTCCAGGGCTCGCATTCTTGTCATTAAAAAAGCAAGACAACCGTAAGAGTTCTGCCAACCCGGAGTCGGGTGGCCAGTAGATTAGAGGCCCTGTTTGATACAGCAACGCATCCCGTATTGTATGCATCAAAACCGATTGGCTCAGGAAGGGTAGCGTGGAGAGCTGTTAACTACAGACCAATGCATCGAACATTTTTTTCGTTTATGCGGTTAGGGTAAATAATGGTTTGTGGGTCTTCTGTTAGCGAATGTTGGCGAAGACCCCAATTCTTTTATAATTCGTTAGATATTGTAGGGGTTACTTTTTCATTATGTAACACTGTTATTGATGAACATAAAAGAAGTTCTTGGTGAACCCCTTTTCAGTGTCTGAGGCATTGGCGACTGCTGGGCTTGGAGTCCGCCCTTGCTGGACCCACATGGTGTGCGTCTCACTAGATGAATGATGAAAGTGTTCCTATATGTGCATTTTTAGGAGACAACGAGGAAAACAAAACAAAATGAGTCTGCCTCTCGCGAAGGACTGCTGCATCGCACCTCCGTCTCATGAAGATGCCCCCGCTATCCCACAGGGTCCAAGGGGAAAGTTTTGCCATGCCAGCTCGATGATTTTGAGGGCTTTGCAGACCCCTGGACCCAAGATTCGCGTAAGGAAAGGGAAATGTCTAACTGCATTAGCACTCGCAAATTTAGTGCAAATTTTTGCATTTGCGTAAGCTGTGGGAATCACGATTTCCCTGTTCGATCTGGTCGATGAATCCAAATGGAAGGACCTTTCGTGCTCATTTTAAAAATGTTTATGAACAGGCGTCCCAAAGTTGGTATAGCCTTCTCTGGTAGTTGCCAACATAGCTCTCTACTTCTGAAGCAGGTTTAGAGATTCTGTCTGGCACTGTTTCGGGTGGACTGGGAATTATTCTTGCTGGTTGTGGTAGGCTTATTATTCTTTACCGTTGCGGAAATTGAATGTGGTTTGAGGAAACTGGAACTCTTTCTTGTGCCCCTTGACGCCGTTCTTGCGAGTTCCCTGAGAGAGCGCCTCCGGCACAATTGTGGATATTGATCGGACACATTTGCCCTTCGCCAATTGGAAATTTAAGAGTGCCTGTCACTGGATTTGGGCGCTTTGCCTTGACCCTCTGTGTGTTCAAGAGTTTATATGAAATGGATTCTGGGGAGGACTCATAGGTGCCATAGCTAAATCCTGGCGTAATTGATGGTTGCGAGTTAATATTGCTTCTGACTGTCGATTGTAAGAAACGATATTGAATCAGGTGTGGCTCCGCGTTCGGTATGAAGTATGATAGTCGTTCTTCTCGCATTCAGAAACAAGGAACCTTCTGGTGTGTGTGGAAGATGCAGGAAAGAAAACATGTTGGCATGAGGGAAACACAAGTGCTGGAAATGGCAGAGTTCATCACAAGCAATGCGGAAATTAACAGACAGGAAATGTTCACGCCCTGCCCAGTAAGAGTCAGCGAGGAAGCGACCTCTGTTAGCCGGAGAGCTTGCGAGGCACAAGAGGACGTGGCGATTCTCGCAGTCTGTGATGAAGGGATTGAACTGCGTACCGTTTTGAGGTCAGACTTCCGTAGACCTGCCTGACATCATCAGCTGAAGATCCAAATTCTCTGTTTTCCTTCTTTAAAACGCGGAAAAGACGCAGCATTTTGAAATGAGGAGAAAATGGCATTGATCTCACGATGGCGAGGCCATCAAATGTACATGGACAAAAGCAGCATGGGGAACCACGAGGAACTGGTCGCTAAGGACCTAAGCATTCTGAAATCGATTCAACCCAGTAAGCATGTCATTGCTACCTTTCCCCCAAAACGGAAATCTTTTCTTCCCCGGCAAACAATGACCGCTTTGCGGATATGTTTCCCATGGTGAAACTCTATAATTTAGGCAAAAGTACCAATATATCTATGAAAATTGACACCCTCTAATACGCAAAGACGGAGTTTGAGCAAGCACGTAACGATTCAGAATCGCATAGGAAAGGAAGTTTTGTTTTGTTTTCTATTTCTAATCAACAATGTCTTTCCTTCGTCTGACCAAGTTTTTGAAGTGCGGAATTTTGATGTTGTTGCGCTATAACTTTGACAAGAGATGGCAATTGGCTATTGGCGATTCCGTCTATTTGTCTGATGGACACTATCAAAGGCCGTACAAGGAGTTTCCTTGTATTTGTGATCTAGACAATTTCAAGAGAGTTTTTATAAGCTGAAACATCTCAGTAACGAAAACCGTGAGAGCTGACGTCAACAATGTCTACAAAATTTCAACAATGTGATAAAGTCGGACTCTGAGACCTCTTCACAAAGTGGAAGATACCATCCACATAAGAGGGGCGGTGAAAACAGCACCAATAAAACTTGTCCCCCTGCACAGGATGCAATGAAATCTATCATCACATCTTTGGACTTTGGAGGGAGACATTTTCATATTCTTTCCAGCCTTGAGTGATGGTGAAGGGGGAGCCCCCCTGTTGACCGAGGAGCGAGGAGTGAAGCTGTTCATCCCGAGCGGGAGGAATTGGCGGAAGGGGCCTTGCTTCCGCCCCAAATGCTGACACCTGTTATTCGTCTTGAAAACTCCTCAAAGAGTGTCCTGTTAATCCCGAGACCACCAGCATCACAAACTCCCATTAGGCTTGCTTTAGGATGGAATTGAAGTGGTGCAACACTCCACAGATTAAAGATTGCAGTTTAGGTTCTCGTCATATAATAGCTGCGGGCTGCTTTGCTGGAGTCCTCTGCTTTAGCTCACGCAATCGGATGATAAGAGGAAAGGGTCCAATTGACGCCCATGGAGACACAAACAGAGAATTGTAGAGCAGAAGTAATGCACCAGGTAAGAGCTTGGTGAAGAGCTCTTTTTGCTACACGGGGAACAATTCCTCGAAAGAAAGCTCCCATTCCACCAGCCTGCTCACTCAAACACACATCGTATTGCATATTGGCGTCTAATTGGAAACGACAGCTTCTGGAGCCTCCTCCAACAGCATAGGTATTTAGCACTATTCGCCTGCATTCAAAGCTCGCAACGATTCGACTGGACACCTTCTAATGCTATTAAGGACGGCAGCCTGCATACCTGCACTATACGTTGTGTTGCCTTCCACACATTCTGTTGCCCACCTTCTAGCTGGAGGCTTGTCCGAAGCTGCAAAATGAAGTGGCAGAAAACGCCACGCACAATCCCACAGAAGAATCGTTGCCATAATCAACATTGAAACCGTCATGACAGTCGGCAGGGGCATAAGCATGAAGAACTAATACACTTTACAACTTTGCAAGGACTTTGAACTTTGGACTCTTTGGACTTTGACTTTGAAGGACTTTGCAAGGAAGAGAAACCAATCCAGCAAAAGGAAGTAGGCTCATCAATGAACGACGCATGATATATGGCATGAACAGTACATAGACAGAATAAAGACATTCCTACTGTCCTTCAATGCTCACCACATCAGGGGGATGGGTAATCACTGTTGCTACCGCGCCTGCAGTGCCACCTGTGAAGTCAAACATTACAACAAAATTCCTCAGGATTTAAGCAATGTGCGGCTAATCTCAGAGTAGTCTTGGTTTTTTCGATGAACGAAAAAAACTGCCAGCAGGGTTTCTGAAGGAACTCGGAGATAGAAACGAAAATGAGGGGTTTGGTGCTGACAAGGAGGCAGCACCTGCCTGCCAGAAGGCTGACGAGGCCTTGCTGGGATCCTTCTGGCAACACCTTCTCTGCAACAAACGCAGCCCTACTTCCGTCAGAATAACTTTCGTGAAAGGTCGTGAGTGTGATAACTCCTTTAAAATGGTATTGCATTCACCACTTGTGCCTTTTCTTGCTGTATTGCCGATCTATCATCCTTTTCACCACGGTTTTCCGTTCCTTCTGACTCCATGAACCTAGATGCTGGGTGCTTGATCCATACATGCATACATGATCAGTCCTCGCACATTTGGAGAGCTCACCACGGAGAGAGGAGCACAGCCGTGTGTACAAAAGAAGGTAGAGACCTGAGTAGGGTGCATCCCGGAGCAGTGTAGGGCCCAGACCACTAAAAAGGCCTGCAGAGAAAGCTCAAGAAGGCATAGGAGCTTTAACAAAAAGGTTTGATGGATGTGACGTAACCACACAACAGAATTTTAAAGCCCTCACATAGACTAGTACCGTAATATAAATCCCAGCAAGTGAAAACTTCTGCTTCTGGCATTAGGATAACTTGCAGCATTGTGGCCGATGTCAAATTAACGAGCGAAAAAACATTCCCTTAACAAAAGTATACAGAGCTCGAGTTTTCACCAGAATACAACAAGTTTGAGAAAGTGGAATTTAATAAATGGCCTTTGAGTATCTTTAAAACAGTGTGTGCCACTACAAGTAATGATGGTGCAATGTTGGGTTATTATCTGCAAAAGTAAGACAATAATGCAAGTCGCCATACATAATACACTCCTGCCACAGCCTATGGGTTCAAAATGAAAGCAGTGCAAGAAGGAAGTAACACTTAAACCTTACCGCGGAGCCCTTCCTTATGGGCAATTACTCGGACTGCTTGGAGAGTGCCTGTGTAAGTCGATCCAGCTACTCCTGCGTACTGCTTGTTTCAACCCAAGTTTTGCCCCACCATGAACAGATTAATCAACATCTGAACTGGTCCCCATTTCTATGCTTCAGATAGTCGCTCACATTTTGAAGAATGATCGCCACAAAACAATAGACATTATTCACACACTCACACACCTCCATACGAGTTTTCACGACAGTCACAGGGCAGAGCAGGGTCGCTGCAATTGAACGAGTTAGAGCCCCCGCCCCAACAGTGGATGCTGCGCTGAGCTGCATGTGCTCTCCTCCACCGCCTCCTTCCCTGTTCTGTGCAGTTCGCAGAAGGTCCATAATATGGTCCAAAAGAGCAAAATAAAGCCCTGCTCCCAGGCCTACACGCACGCATGTTGGACCTGTTCCTCTCCACAATCCTCTCACACCTTCTTGGCGAATAATATCAGCAACAACGCCCTTCACAAGCCTCGTGCTGCCAACTGGCAGCGCACCAGGGGCCTGCAAATGCGTCCTTACGACGTCCAGCGGTTGCAGAAGGATGCTGCTGGCGATGCCAGACATGGCGCCTGTAACAAAGGTCAACTTCGTGCGTTTCCCACGTGAAGGTGTCTGCACCTCTTTTGTGCTCTGATGTCCTTCCATGGCTGCCATTGGATTCTTATTCTGCGAGGAACTGGAACTGTAGTCAGGCTTCCTCTCTGGAAGCCCTGTTGATTCTGCCACCAGGAAGAAGTGCTTAGATCTGCAACCGTCCGTTTGTTCACTGTGCTGCTGCCACAGCACTTTCGCTTCTTGCCCTTAACTCGTCCATCATCACTCTTTATGCTTTTCTGGGTTTTTAGGCTTTAGGGTTCGAATGTTTTGCCGTGACCACTCGCCTCCATGCAGCGAAAGCAAGTTGAATCAACTGAAATGGAAGGCCAATAATCGCAAATATGGTACGCTAACTGTTGGCTTTGCACTCGTCACGATGTGGCTTGTGGCACTAAGGCCATCCAAAAGAAAGGGAACGAGAGTTGCTGTCATACATGCGCGGCCCTCTCGCAAGCGGAAGAAGCCACAATGCAATGCGCTCTTCCTTCGCCTTCAAATGTCTGAGGCCAACCTCAGAGACCTGTGAGATGTAAGATTGCACGGCGAGTTTGAAAAGGCAAAAAGTAGCAAACGCCACATTCAGCCAGCAGAAGCCAACCCAGTGGAACAAAACTCTTCTTCACCTCCTCTCTTCTCTCTCCTCCTCCCCTATCCTCTCTCGGATATCCGTACATCACCGTACAGCACGGCACTCCTGACGAGGAGCTTTGTCACCGCAGGAGGATTAGGGCTCGCCGACGGCCATGGCGGAGCCTGCGAGGGAGGAGGAGAGCGGCGCCATGGCGGCGGTGCTCGCCGCAGTGGAGAGCGATGCGCGCTCCGTCGCTGAGAGCGTGTGCGCTCTCATGGCGGATCTGCGCTCGTGCCTCGCGGAGGTCAGTCAGCTTGCAGAGCTCGAGGATGGATGTGCTGCTTGCAGGTGAATGTGAGGGTCGTTCTGTGAGTGTTGGGATAATTTTTCCGGAAAGGTTGAGCACTAGTTAACACATCATTCCTTTGACGTTGGGAGTGAGCCCGTGTAGGCCCTGTTTTTTTTTGTTTTTTTGGAAGAGGTGATCGTACTCGAGGTAGGGATGTAGGCGGCATAATGGAGCAAGCGGGTTTTTCTTTTGTTCGATGATGGCACATGCATGACATCAGGCGTCGCAGAACACTATAGAGCACATGGAGTGCCACCTCGAGGCTGCAGGCCGTCTCCAAGAAGCAAGTAGGGCTTCCTTGTCCATCCCCAGAAGCTTACTGTATTTACAGAATTCTTTTTGTGGCTTTGTCTGTGAAGAACTGTGACTACACTTACGATCCATTGATTTCTTTGTCTTGAACAAAAAGGGCTATTGCGCAGGATTGAAAGCTGGCCGGTTTTTAAGACTTTAAGTCAAGTTTTGTTTGCTGCGTGTTTTTTTCGTTTCTTTTTTTCATGATGGAAGAGAGAGTGCCCTACTGTGAATGAGCCGCAGGACTCCTTATTGCCTAGACCATAGTCTTCCTTTTTTTTTTTTTTTACCTTTGTTTGTGTTCCACTGTTGCAACCCTGTAATAACGTTCCTTTCGGAGTATGGAGCTTGAGACCTGTTCAAATGAAGTCATCATGTTGTGACTGGTTGCAGCTTTGGAAGCGGCAGCAAAGGGAAATCGATTTGTCAACGACTGTTTAAGGTGTGCCGATTGTGCTTTTGATGGTCGGATCAGGAGCTTGCTGAATTCCCCTAAGCTTGGCAATAAGAGGCACTAAGCTAAACCCGCCTCATGAGACGAGAACTTCCGTACAAACGACAGACGGCCAGATTCCATCACATTGCACCGTATTTGTTCGAGCATTCCTCTTGTACTCCACTTCATGTTTTGCCTTAGTTATAGCCATGCTATCGTTTTATTGGTGCTCCATTCCCCCTGTACAAACCCCAATGCCCGGCACTTCACGGCAATAACAGCGGTGATGAACAGCCGTGTATATCAGTAAAGCCCTGATGTTCAAATTTATACAGACTGAACTGTTAAGCTTGCCTTTGATCTCTAGCACGAGAGTTTTACCGTTTCTGCTCCGCATTATGATACTGACAGATGTCGACCTTTGCAGGCTCAACGAGGAAATGCGTGGCATTGCTGAGGTGGCCCAACAAATGTAGGTCGCTTGCCATGAACTGAACTCTCTTTAAGCTCGAACTTGATGGCTCAAGAGTTTTCGCTGTCGAAACTGAACGATCACAAATGCTGAAAACACAAAGTTTGAGGTTCCATAGATGCAGGTGCATAATGTAAAGTGAGGCTGCAAAGGTGCGTGAGCAGTTGTCGATGGTGTTCTGCATGCACAAGAAGTTTTGCAGTTTTGCAGTTTTGCAGTTTTGCAGTTTTGCAGTTTTGTTAGAGTTCATATCCTGCCAGGCTAGCATCCTAGCATTGCTGGTCACATTTTGATTGTTGGTGTAGAAGAGGCGAGAAATTCTCGTAGATGCAATGTGAGAGGCAGCGCATCGTTTCCAAAAGCATGGAGGCTTTGGCTTTTGCCGAAACTAATCCTCTGCTCGCTGCCCTTGTCTTCACAGCAAAGCGCTGAGACAAAGGCTCGATCAGCTTGAAGCGCAGGCCTATCGGCACCTTCCTCAACTCACCTGATCGCCCTGCGAAGCACTCCCTTTGGCTTTCTCGTTGGACCAATTGCTTGCAGTTTTACGAGGAGTCGGTCCAATCTCAAAGCGTGCCATGCCAACCATGCAGACTTGTTTGCTTTTCAGCTTGCTTTCCAGTTTGACAGGTTGAATCCCAGAGAGATGTTTGACACAAAAAGAAATACCTACAACACAGTGAATAGAGAGAGGGTGCTAGGCTCTGTACATATATACACAGTCAGCTGAATTAGAAAATCCTTATGGCTTCCTTCTTAGGAAGCACCTTCCATGAGACAGGTAGGAGTTTCCTTTCCCTTTTAGGAACGTAGATTCTGTGAAGTCTATGAAGGTAGTTCTCAACTGACTCAAACATCTGCGTGTGAAGTTTTGGCTTGTTTGCCTCACTTAAATTTGTTGTCTCTCTGTTTGACATTGACATACCCTAATCCCAGAACCAAGGAGGGGTGGGCCCTAGCGCCTCATGGAGCAGGGGAACAGTTTAGCGTTGCGACGTAGCATAGATCCAGTAACATATCTCCGTCGTCCCACCAAGAGTGAGCAGTTCAAAGATACGAGTCTATGAGTGTTGAGCAATTAATAGAAATATTGCTTTACACCCAAAGCAGTCGTGAGATCAATGCCACTTCCATACTTTTGTTGCTTTTCTTTCGGCAAATCTTTAGCATTTCTATCAACATGGTAAAGTGGTTCGCTGTATGCACTCAAGTGGTCCATTCCAATCCATCCACAACATTCGTCAGCGGCGACGGACGGACGGTAACCGCGGTGGGCCACAGCGGACACTTGAAATCGTCCACGCGGCGAATGCTGATTGGAAAAGCAATTTCTGATGGAGCCGCCGTTTTTTCTGCAAAGCGACGCATCCTCCGTGGCCCGTTACGAACCGTTACGCAACGCGCTCATGGAACCCGGCCCTAAAAACCCTGCACCCCACCCCTGTACGGCACCTTGCGGAATCCCGTCTCCTGATTCGTCGAAAGTCACGGGGAGTTGACTGGGGGGTTGAATAAGCCTGCCGACATGGCGCACGATGGCTCGGTCCTGACCAGTCAAGGCGCGTGTGCCCGCGAGGATACTCGGCCGGCCACGTAAGCAGTACTTCTGACGTGGTGATCTGTGATTGGCCATGCTGTATGGGGGTCGCCCTCAGATTTTCTCCCAATCTGCGCGAGCAGACAAAAGATTCAGCGCCAGATCCGCCACGTGAAATCCACGTGCAAATCTTGCTGACGTGACGCCCCGCGCTTACAAGAGGTGTACGGCATTCTCCGTACAGTCCCGTGTTCCGCACAATAGTAATGCCTGAAAAAAAAGGAAGCAAAAGTTTCCAATGAGCTGCCTTACAGCTCTTTCTCGAGATCCGATTGGCCCTTGCATCTGCCCGCAAAACATCCCCCTTTCTCGTCTTCACGACTGCATTCCTATTTTCGCGAATATTCCAACAGCGAACGGTCACGTCAATCTCCCCTCAAGGGTTGCCCTCGAAAGTAAGCCAATCAAGTTTGCCCACGTAGGCAAATACTTTACGTGGCAAGCTATTACAAAGCCAGCTCGGACCCAGTCTGCCCAATAAGGCGTCCCCTCGCTCAGATTTCCCGGCCCTCCCGAGCGAATCTTAGGGATTCTGCTCCACGTGGAAATATCTCCTTCGTGGCAGGCGGGGGGCCGGCCCAATCAGAGCGCCGGCTTTTCGAGATATTTTGGGCGGCACGATATGCCTGTCCGTACCGATGTGGGTCCCACGACCGCGAGATATTTGCAAGCCTACCGACATTTTCCGCTCTGCCCGTAAGAAAAGCGCGTCGGGCAGGCGCTCCGCCCGGCAGGCCTGAGAATCGGGCGCGGGCCGAGGGACTGCCACGTGGCGTGGCACGTGCGGTAACGTACGGACGTACGGGACTCTTGGAAGCTGTTTAGGCGGCGCCTCTCCCTGCAGGCCAGCATTCAGCGGAGGGAGCCATGGCTGCCAGGGGAGGGGCGGCGGCTTGACAGGGAAGAGGGGCAGAATGCAAACCCTAACGAGCGGGTATGGCGGCGGGAGCCTTTCCCGGAAGGCGGGCGAACATGCGGACGAATCGGAGGATGGTGGTGGAGTGGGGAGTGGGAGAGGCGGCAGTGGTCAGCACGTGATAGGGGCGCATTCCAGCCGAGGAGAGGTGACAGATGCGCAACAGGTGCGTGCTTTACTTCTCGTTTGCCAGCATCTTTTTCCATTTTTTTTTCATTCTGCCAAGGTCTACGCGCATTGGGGGCTCGGGCGAGGTAGCGGATGCATGCTTCGTTTAGGGTTTCTTGAAACGATCTATTTCCTGCGTGCGCTTGAGGGCTGGAATGGAGCATGGGCTAGAAGAGTAATTGTTTTTTGTGTGGCTGGAAGGGAGTGAGAGTGGATGTAGAGAGTGAGGGGGATTATGAGAACATCTCGTACAGTTTTAGGTTTTGAATCTGCTGGGGGCTGACGGATGAATTGTAGAATGGGTGGATGGTGAAGTGCAGGTTCCCAGCTGGTCCCTTGGAAGCAGGCTCCAGAGCGAGCAGTCATGGGGAGATGAGACAGAGCTTGCGGTGGTTCCTGACTACAAAAGCGACAGGCTTTCTCCTGCAGAGAAGAATGCAAAGCGGCAGGTGGATGCGAAATCACAACAAGGGCATTCCTGGCCGGACGGGTCATCAGAGCACACACATGTGAGTCCATCTCTGAGGGAGGTTGAGAGTCCCGTCTCTGTTCTTCAAACTCGTGAAGAGTAAAGTTGGGGATGAGTGTTTGCAGGGGTCTCAGGGTGGGGACAGCTCGTTTCGGAATTGGAAGGTGCACAAGTGACCAAGGGCTGGGGCTTTTGCAGGGGGGAAAGGATGGCGGTGGCAGCAAGAAGGCGCGGGTATGGAAACTGCCCAGCACAATTCCGTGGTGGCCGACGTCAGCGGAAGAATGGGAGAGGCTGGCAGCGAGGAATGGAGGAGGGGCGTCAGGAGAGGAAGCGTTGCCGCAGGATTTGCTGACCGCCAGTGCGGTGCGGCAGACTATCTTGTCGCAGCAGTCCACTTTCGGAGAACAGGTGGGGACATCGTACCATGCGAATACTTTTACACCGAAAGTCTGTAAAGAATAGTGCTTATTTTGTTTCCGATTTTCTTTTGTGAGGCTTTGACGGGGTCCTTGCTTGTGGGAGGGTTTTCTAATCAGGTGAAGGAGCTGCACCGCGTGTTGGAGCAGCAGAGAACCTTGTCCAGAAGCATGGCCAGTGGAGGAGATGGTGCTGCTCCGCAGAATTCGACCATGGCTTCCAGGCAAGCCCTTGGCGGAGAGGGGCCTCCTCAGTTAGCCTCTGATTGGAGTCAAGGGGGATGCTACAACCAGCCAAACGCGCGGATGGACCACTTGTGGCAGGGAAGCAGGGGGGCAGGTGGGCCGCCCCCTAGAAGTGGAGAGGCGTTTTCTTCGGGGAGCTGGGCGTGGGGACAGCAGCAGCACACGGAAGGAGGGCAGCCCGTTGCCTGCCCCATAGGGCCTCCGCCCCCTCTCCCTATGGCCACTTCTTCGCATTGCGATTGGGGACATATGTCTGCCGGACAGTGGATGCAGCACTCGCTGCTGGCCACACAGGGGCCAAGAGGAGTTCCTATGTCTGCCGCAAGCTCGTGGTGGCTGGCCGGCATGCAGGGAGGCCATATGTCAGGCATAGCTCCCTGGTATGCCCATCAAGCTGCATCTGCTGCATGGGCTCAGGCTCAAGCTCAAGCTCAAGCTCAAGCTCAGGCTCAGGCTCAATCTCAGGCTCAAGCTCACGCTCAAGCTCAAGCTCAAGCTCAAGCTCAAGCTCAGGCTCAAGCTCACGCTCAAGCTCAAGCTCAAGCTCAGGTTCAGGCTCAGCATTTAGCGTCTCCTTTCTTTCAACAATGGAGGATGACAGGTGCAAACTCTGGTCCATTCCCTCAGTACGCTGATGGCGGAGAGTGGGCGGGTGGAACGGCCGCAGAGGCGAATCTTGGGCCCATGCTGTCCTGGCAGGCCCCTGCTGCGCCCATTGTGGCCCCTGCGCGGCCCCCCTTCAAGAGGCCGCCCCCGCTCGTGCTGGTCCGCGACAGGGATAAGCTCGAGCTCAAGCTGGTCGCCCCTGAACCCTCCACTACGACGGTTCGCAGGCAGACAAGCGCAGGGAGCTCCTCGGCAGAGGAGCCTCCGGCAGGTGGACGGAAGGGGCAGGCGCAGTCGCAGGAGAGGGCTGCGAGGGAGGTGTCTAAGCAGGAGCCCCTTGAGAGGGCTTTCTCGCCGGGTGACGATGCATCAGGTGGTTCAGGAGAGGGGGTGGTCATTGATTCGAGAGAAGAGGGACCCAGATCTGGTGATGCAGCAATCCCTCCGGATTCGTCTCAGCAGAGCCCATCACCTGGGGGACATGGGAATGCGACTGGGAGTGGGGGGGGGCACCAAGGAAGAGGCCATGAGGGAAGCAGGGGAGAGCGGCGACCTGGGGAGTGCACCATCCCGTTGAGGCCTCGACCTCGGAGACCGGAGGCGCGGAGGTTTCAGCAAGAGGAGGGTACGCATGATAGGCCGGCTGATAATGCGAGGCACCAGCATTCGAATCTTGGTCATGAGGGAGTGATAACGGGCTGGCGACATGCGGCAGGATCAGCATTTGAGGCTGGGAGGAGGCCGGAGGGTCAAACAGGATAGGACGAGATAGGAGGGCTAACGAGTCACCAAGTAGGAGGTGCAGAAATGTATTCGTTAATTCTGCGCCAAATGACACTACGTGAAACTCGGTCTAGTAGGACTTACACACTCCATCTAACTGGCTAACTGATCGCCGTCTCATAGGTGCAAGCAAGCAACCCGGTGCAAGCAGATCGGGAGTGGAAACAACTGATGAAAACTGACTCTAACCGTGTTGGAAAGCAGTCGTTGATTTTGGAAACAGGGATGAGCTGCCTCCCTCGAAATGCAGAGGGAAGTCGGCAGTAGCCTTCAGTTCCTCTCTAGAAGGACAGCACTTCCGCCTCTCTATAGGATGGTGGATCCTCATCACCTTGTAACAAAACGTATAGGGGTCTTCTATAGAGCTCTGATCCTCGAGCATCGCTTTGAGTGGGTATGAATGCGTGTCCTTCATACTTGTGCCATGCTCTGTGAAGCATTATATAGATCTAAGAATTTAACTTTTATGGCTTTGTGGATACAGACCAATTTTGGACCACCGTTAAGTATTCTACCCCCTCGTCTCGTAAGATGTTTTTGCTTTCAAAATTTCCAATTTGTATTTCTTGATGCAATCGACAAAACCTCTGGTTTGAAGTCTTGGAATTGTGCGTCACCACATTGACATTTACCTTCACCATTACCTTCTTGGACATGTTGCTCTGTTGGAATAGACTTAATAAATATACCGGCTTCTGCCGAATAAACAGAATAGCAACCGTCGAAGGTTATATTTGATACTAGTTAACATCATCGCAACTGCAATGACCAACTAATCAAGCCATGACAAACTAAACTAAACAAGTCTTCATCTTACAGTCGGGCAGAAAGGCCACTTGACCACTTCAGAGTGCCGTCCCTCAGCCCTCTTCATCCACCCGTTTGAGTGCTTGGGATGCGCGAGATGACACTTCTCGGGTGACAAGGAGAGTGGCAACGGCTCCAACCTGTCGCCACAAAAGGTCAATCGTTCTGTCATGCAAATGCAGAGCATTGAGAAGGCCACAGAAATGAACACTTTTGATTCACATTCTAGGGCAACCTGCTCCGACATTTTGCTGTGCTTAGCAGCGCACAATCACACGAGCGTCATCTTCCTGAAAGCTACAATGACTCCAAGACGAAGGGATAACTTTCCAATACACGAGCAGGAATGAGCGTTAGCTCTATTTTATAATAAACCAAAACCGTCCTACAACCTCTTAAAGCTATGTGGACAGTTTACGCCCCAGTCATGCAACATGACTCGCAGTAACAAGGCAGCCAGGCGCATGTGGTTCAATGGACTGATGTGCAGAGAGAGACTGAAGAGGGGGGATGGAACAGGCTCGCAAAAACTGCAAAAACAAAGCTTACCACGTAGAGGATAATTTTTGCAGGCTCCACGGAACCATCGCTGGAAATGGCGTCCACTGTCGCCCTGCGGACAGGCATGAATTTGGAATTGTCACCAGTTAGAAACAGCACGTCTTCCCTTGAGACCTAGCCTGCAAGCATAAAATATTACAAGCAACTTACCGCCCAACAGACCCCAAATAAACGTAGGTGAACGTCCCAGGCAACATGGCCACCCAAGAGGCTCCTACGTACGGCCAAAAGCTGACTCCTGTCAAGCCAAACCTGCACTCACACACTCACTCAGCAGATCAGTACTTATACACCTTACTGACCTCATTCGTTTGAAAACTTTTCAGCTTTAAATTACCATGAACTTCAGTCCTCTGTAGTCTTAACTCTTACATGTAGTTGGAGAACGAGAATGGAAAGAGGGGCGAAAGCCTCCAAAGGAACACAATCTTCCAACCATCCTCTGATATTGCTCTGTCAACGAGGTCGAATTTGCGATTGCTGGCCAACTGCTTTGCCACCACAGGTCGAGCAGCATACCGTGCAATAAGAAATGCCAACGCCGCTGAAAAATTCAAACTCCCAAAAAATCAAGACAAGCCATAATCAAGCAGTCTTCTTTGTAGATAACGGTCACCCTGTAACTAGCCGTGCCACAGCTGCCCTGCCTTCAGGAGCAACTTTGAGTGTCATAGCAACAGGAGAGGCAACAACCAACCTCCTGTCGTGGATGCTGCAGATACAATCGCAGTACCCTTGAGTGCCCCGAAGATATAACCTATAGCTTCCCACCATCCGTATTGTTAGGGCGAATATGCGCTTGTGTACCATTTCTGGTTTACTTAACTATCCAGTACCACAGCTTCGCATGCACGAAAACGATAGGTTCACGATAGGTTCGCAATCTGGTTTTTTAGTTGAGCATAGAGTACATGCAATTACATCAGCACGGCACTGACCTGCGCCAATTGTAAGAAATGAGGCTGGCAGCAACAACACAGTTGAAGCCACATATAGTCCAGAAAAATAAACGGGAGCAAGCGCTCCTGCTGACTCCACTGCTCCTGCCGCATCCTTCAAACGTTCTTCGAGCCACTGGCCACAGACCCGCACTCAAGCTCTCTTCAGGAGCCGACTGTGGCAGCATATCTTGCACATTATCGTGCTTATTTGCTGCCATTCCAAGTGCACTCCATCAAGGAGGGCTTCAAGTGGGCATTATGCTGTCAGTGACCTTCAGGCTCTCGCTAGGCCCTCCAAAATAGGCGGTTGATCCGAGCAGCAGAAGCAGCACGGAGCCACCAACGGCCAACGCCACCGCTTGACCTCCATTTGCTGTTACTTTTGTTGCTTCCCGGGAGGTTTTCTCTGGAGTATCGCCAAGAATAGCTCCCTCATCTGAGGGCTCTCTGACAAGTGGTTCCTCCTCCCTCAGCTGACTCATAGCGGGACCTGCATTTGCCTCCAGAATTCTGTTTGAGGTGAGGTAGAGGAAGAAAAAGCAGGACTTTCACAGAAATAATGAACAATCATGGACAAGACAGCGCAGGAGATGCAGAAAATAGCTTGCAACCACACCTGGTCGAGCGCTTTCCCTGCAACGCGCCAGGTGTATGCGCTTTTGCAGTAATGCGGGAGAGCGCAGTCGCAGAGCGGAAGGGGGGAGTGGACAGCAGCGGATGAGGGCGAGGGGATGCAGTGCAGGAGCACTCCAACAGGTCGTCATTCTGAGAGAGGCGCTGCAGACGCAGTCCGTCCCACCCTGCGCCTTTTTGAGCTTCAAGGGGAAAGGGCCGTAGGACGAGGAGCGTCCTTCCCAGGCAGCGATGCCGCTGCGTTGCCTTCGTTCCAGCACCATCTTAGCATTGCCGTGTACCAGCTGCCATCGCTTACCCTCTGCTCTCTCTTCTCTCGGTATTTCTGGCGCTTTTAGAGCTCCGAAGGACAGCTTCAGCTGCATTAGGAGTAGCCGCAGTCTGTTGCAGAATGGGTGGACGTATACAGGAAGGGAATTTGAAAACATGGGGAGGTGGAAGCGGAATTTAAGAAAGGAGGCTATGACGCTGCTTGTAGCAGCAGCAACTAACGATGCAGGTGCATTGTCTGTTGAGCGGCAGCTCGAGCTTGCAAGGGAGCAGCAACAAGAAGCACTGCGAGAGCGGAGACTGCTGCAGCGAAAAAGGTTTGAGGTGCGTGATAGGCTATATCAAGCTTAACTCTAGGCTCGACATATGGTGAGTTACCTCCTACAGTATCTGACATTACTTTTGTTTGGAACAGGAGTCCCTTGCTGAGCTTGACAACGAAATAGCAGTGCAAGAAATGGAGGTCACAGCAGCTACAAGCAGTAGTTTTGAAGGACAAGGCAGCATATCTCCTTTGAGGAACCTTTCGAATCAACCCTCGAAGCCCGGTGGTGACAGACAGAGCAGCGAACAGGGGAATAGAAGTGTGACTGGGGCAAAGAGCCAAGCCCATCCATACAGGGTTAGTCATGGAGGACTTAGTCCTGTCCCCCGGCCAACAGAGGGTTGGGGCTCGCCACATCCTGCTTCTAGCGAGCTGGAAGCTGTTACGAAAATTGTTACCAATGAAAAGATGAGTGAGCAAGGAGGATTGCTTGGAGGAGGTGCACTTGGAGCTGCCGCTCAAGTAACTGGGCCACTCGCACATGCAGCCCTGAGACCTGTTATTTTAAAGCGCGATAAACCATTACCGGACTCCTGGGACACTCCTGGGGGCACTGTGGTGCTTGTAGATAAACCTCGCGGTATTCTCAATGGTGCCAGATGGGTCGTCTCTTTGTTATCACTCGCATCGTGTGCTCCAAGAAGAGAGTGTTCATTACCAAGCTGCACTTAGAAAAGAATAACGCAGTTTGCAGTTTCATTGCGTGCCATTTATGCAAGGTGGCTTTTCTCAAAGAGAATGACACTAATGGAGAGCTATCCTTGATAACCAATTCAGGCCATTTGCATTGCAGGGTGGACATCCTTTGCAGTGTGTGGAAGACTGCGATCCGTGGTTGGCGTCAAGAAAGTGAGTAATTGCTTTGCACTTGCCGGAGCTTCTCATTTCAAAGCCGCCAAAAAAACCTTTTATCGTCACTGCCTGACCCCCTCAGGGCACGGCTTTTTGGCCTTTGAATTTCACTTTTGACTTAATTCCCCTAAGGAGCACAGTATGAGGGCAACACTTTGGGAACTATCGGTTATTGAAGACATCAGCTACTGCGAGCATGAGAGCGGGAGTTCAGAGGAGGGGGTGCTTATGCTTGCAACAGCTTGGTAGAGCTACTTTTTCGTTTTTTCTCACGATTTAGCAGCTTCGATGCGTCTCTATAAAAATTTACAGCACTTGTAGCTTGGTAGGCAACCAAAGTTTAACGCTAATCAAATTTTGCAAATGGTTCTACTTTTCTACGGCGAGTTCTTCTTTGAGCGTGCCGACGAAATCATGTTCTCAGTGAAGCTGTCTATTAGTGTATGTTGTTAAAGACTAGCCATGTTCATGTCAAACCAACGTGGCCAATGAAGTTAGGAACAAATCGATGTTGCTGATTCTCTCACCTCATGACACAAATTTGAAGGCTTTGAATTTTCAAGTCTGGTTCTGTGAGTGAAATTCACTGAAGCGGGTAGTGTCCTTCACGTATAATGCAAAATGTGTTGTTATTTGCAAAAAACCATCTTACAGAATGGTAGAGTTTCATGTCTTTGTTGCTCTACATCTATTGCAGCTTTAACAGCAGTCATAATAACTGGAGAAGCTGTGCTTGACTTTACTTACAGGTAGGCCATGCTGGAACGTTGGACCCCCTGGCCACTGGGCTACTAGTGGTTTGCGTGGGCCGCGCCACGAAGCTGGCTGACAGGTGCCTGCAATAGCCCTCACATTCTAGTTGCTTTTTATGACTACGACGCAGAGAGCTCAGCGGCAGGGCAAGGGCGAATAGGAAGGAAAGCGTCTGCAAGATCCCAATACATTGCAGAGGAGCATAGGGTCTGTAAGAAGGAGCAGAAGTGAAGGATCTGAGGACCGCGGGATGGCATGCATGCAGCTTCCAAGCACTATATAAAGTTTATTCTGGCAGCATGAGACTCGGGGAGGGCACCCCATCCTTGGATGCTGACACTCCGGTAATGGGACCCTAGGCTTGTAAGGCTTTGCCTACAGAGATTGTCGTACGGCTGTATCTGCATTTCCGTCTGTTCATTTTGGATTGACTTTTGATGTGGATTGTTGCATTTTCTGTGCTTTCCCAATCCCTTAATTTGGTCTGCTGCCGATTTACGACTCGCTATTGGAAGTGTGCAGGTGAATGAGGTGATGCCTTGGGAGCATATCAGTGATTCTGATTTGGCAGCTGCAGCCGAGGCTAACCTTGGCGATATCCTGCAGATTCCTCCTATGTACTCTGCGATAAAGGTAAGTCGGATGCCAACTTTTTGCTTGGCAGTGACTTCGGAATCATCGTAGCATACTTCCTTTAGGGGCCGTTGTGAGTCTCCAAATTTGTGCCTGTGTACATGAACTGGGCTTTAGGTTGTGACGAGCTTGATGAGTGATTCTCAATGACAGGACGGCCATCAGTATTGCGTTTGGATGTGAATGTATCTGGGGGGCAGGTTCGTGGAGAAAAAATGTATGAGAAGGCTCGGCGTGGGGAGACTCTCGAGCTGGACGCACGCCCAGTGAAGATATATGAGCTGACCTTGAGACGCAGCGACCAGCACCCGTAAAGCCTGCTTTGCTTATTCCCTTAGAGCAAGGATAACCTTTGCAAAACAGAATTCTTGCTGGCCGGATAAGAGTCTGGCCTGGGATGCAGAGGAATAAAGCCTCAATTTCATGATAGGAGATAGCAGGTGAGGATAATAATAGCAATAGCAAAAGTAATTTTCAGTTAATGATGGATTCGGGAAGAATTGAGGAGACGGGAGGTTGAACTGACCAGGTAAGGCTGTTGTGTTTTGTCATGAATCTGAGATGAAGTGGGGTCTGTATGTTTCGCAGACAGGAGGTGGATTTTCGGATGATGTGCTCCAAAGGCACTTATGTGCGCTCACTGTGCCGCGATATTGGTCGTCAGCTGGGCAGGCAGGTCTCCTAATCCTAAGTTTGCCTGGAAGGCGCTTTCCCCGTTGACAATTTCAGTCTACTTGTAGATTGTACTTAATGGAAATCCACTGTTGAAAATGGAGCCATGATACTATCTTGGACCAACAGCTTGTTACATTGTCAGTGCGAGGATTGAATCAGCTGCTAATCTCATTAACGGAGAAGTTAGGGGAGACTGGGATCGTGGGGGGTGGAGGACAGCTGTGCACATCTGACCGCTCTCCGAAGAGAACAAATAGGTAAGTGCACACCAAACAAACTTTTCCCGAGTTGTGAGAGAATTTGTCATCTTTCGGAATTGGATCTGAGAAGTTGGAGCTCAGTCATCGACAAACGCATTGGCATTTGCACTCTACAGGCAGCACTTTTGACTGCTGATGTGAGGCTGCAGCAGGAGTGGCCGGAAATCTGGCTGATTCAGCTTCAGAAACTGGAGATGTCTGTGATGCGCTAACCCCCCATGTTCATGGTCCAACTGCCGCTTCGCAGGAGAGCTTTCCGTGGAGGATGCCTGGAAGGCTGAGGAGTTGCTGGAGGCTATACAGGCACAGAGCGGAGTTGAGATTCGGCGCCCTCCTGCAGCCAGGACTGGTTCGTGGAGGCGTTCAGCCCAAGGGTCTGATTGACACACGTTTCATGTCGGAGCAATGGTTGGATCGGTTGCTGCTGTAGTTCAAGAAACTGGCAGCATGAGAAAGAAGTAGGCTTCTCCTTCCACAAGGAAGCATTTCCTTTTTCGCTGAGTTTCTCGAGTATATACTGCTAACTCCATAGGTTTAGCATGCTGCCATTGTAGGAGCAGGAGTCGCGTGATGCAACAGGCAGCCCTTTAGTGTTAGACTCACGTGCTGAAGGGGTACGTTTCCTTCTTCCAATGTAAACTATTTCAATGTAAAAAGGTGACAAGCCAGCCTTGTGTTGCAGATGCACTACCCTGCAAGGGCCTCCATTTCCCATTTCTCTTCCAACCTTTAATTACAAGTGCGAAAGCAAAAGAAGTGTAATGTGAGGTGTTGACGAAAATGTGATGTTAACAAAATATATTTGGTCTCCAAAAAGTTAGATGTGGAATCACACATTACACCTCGACTTTGCAAGCCACGATTGGAAGAAATGCCCCACCCAACGAAATGGGTAGAATTGCATCCTAAAAAATTACATTTCATCCAAAAGGGGTGCCCCGAACGGAAGCCCACCTTTACTTAAGTCCAACAAACTGCATACACTAATCCCCTAAAGATTGTGCTTTATTTTTAGTTTTAGAGATTCTGTATTTCTCATTGAAACTCCCTCCACAAATATTAGACCTGTCAATCGACGTTCCTGGTCACATTGAATAAGGTGGGCCTGAAAACCCTCAAATGAGCCTTTCCAAAGCAGCCAGCAGCAAGTCGGTCTGCTCCGGCTTTCCCACAGAGATGCGAATATAGTCGCGCAACTCCACATTGTTGTAGTGTCGGAGCATGACACCTTCTTGGGCGAGAGTGGCCTGCAAGCATCATACATACATTCATACATACTGATAAGCTCCCTAAAGAACTTCAAAGCAACGTTCGCCGAACAGCCCTAGTCAGACACTGGGGTTGCTTGCCCCGATTTAGAAGCTGGGGCTTGCAAGCCTCCTTGAGCCTACATCATGAAACCATAAGAACGCACCTTGAGGTCCGCTGCTGACCGGCCTTGTAGCACAGAGCAGAGGATGAAGTTAGCCTGGCTGGGATGCGGTTTCAGGTACGGAATGCTCTCAAGCCGCTTGCTCAGACGCTCACGCTCTGCCACCAGGGCGTTGCGCACTTTCTGTATCGTCCCAAGCTGCGAGTCAGCAGGGGAACTGATCACGCCATACAGCATCAGGAAAAAGGTCTGCTTGCTCTCCTGGATAGGCCTAAATCCTATCAGGCCTTCCACCTTGCTCTCACCTGGAGGTAATCCTTCTGTTCCAATGCTGCGCATGCTGCTAGTTCTGCTGCCACGGAGACATTGTACGGCTGTTTAGCTCGCCACATGTAGGTGGCTAACGATAGAGGAAACGCGCCATATCCAATTCTGAGTCCAGCAAGACCTGCATGCTTCCTTCTTTGGATCAGCCACACCTAAACGTCCTGACCATTTCCCCTTCACTTCCGGAAAGCTAGCGATTCCCTTCACTTCGGGACATTGTGGTAGGTGCTGGAAGGAGCTCTGACACTTGTGTCAGGGGGGTTCACCTGCCCGTTTACTGAAAGTACGTAGCACAATGAGGTTGTCGTGCTCGCGGACGAGACCCATGCGGGATGGTGTATCTGAGAACTCTATATATGCCTCATCGAGGACAACCAGCACCGGCAGTTTCAAGAGAGCTGTGAAAGCCTCATCACTCAACAAACTGCACCGCATCCTTCCTCCTCTCGTCAGCCCATTAGTAGCAGCCCTATTCTAAAGCAGAACTATTATAGAGCAGTACGGTGCTTGTTCTGACAAGGCCTTTAAAGACTCACCTGCCATCCGGATTATTAGGTGACGTCAGAAATAATAGTTTTGGTTGGTGAAGCTGTACTGCAGCTGTTACAGCTTCCACGTCGATGGAAAAATCAGGCTGTCGGAGCACTGCAAACAGCTGCAGGAAAGTTATTTCATGAGCATTTCGGGAGTTCCCTCATTTCTCTGGCTTCGTCAAGGCGTGCACTTGGAGAGCACGCAGGTAAGGGCACAAGTAGCATGGGAGGTCATTCGCCATTCAGCTCCAATCCGATCCAATCAGCTCAATCCCTCATACAATTTTCAATTGTTGAATCCGCTTCTCGTGCAAACGTGGACTGGGCCGATAGACTCGTGAAATAAAAATCACTTTTCTATTTACCGTCACAGCTGTGTAAGCAAATCACCTTTAATGACACGAGCATTGTTCACTGCAGCGTCAAATGCATACATGGTGAAGGTGGGTGGGCAGTCCACAATTGCGTCGCCTGGCTCCAGAGTGCACCTAAGAGAAGCTTTGCATCACGACATAACAGCTCCTGTCAGCCACTAGATGCCAAAGTTACCTTCTATAAGGAACGAGTGAAGCTTAAGAATAGGGACCACACCTCATGATGAGGTCGATGAGCTCATCTGCCCCGCAGCCCACAAGGATATGCTCCGCAGGGACCCCAGAATCCTCAGCAAGTGCAGCTCGAAGGCGCCGACATTCAGGATCTGGGTAGATGTGTGGGAATTCCATGGACCTAAGAGCCTCCAGGACCTGTCAAGTTCATGCCTCAGCAGATTAAGAGCCTCTCCTTCGTAAATGTCTTCAGGTTGCAACCCATCGCCTTGAACTACGACGAAATGCACGCATGATAAAACAGGGCCCTGCTGATCGCTACTCGCACTCCGAGGCCAATCTAGCCTCATTGGCCAGGCATAGATAGCTCAAGCAAAACAACCGTTTGAAAAGTCTCTCCGATTAATGCTTTCACATTATGGCTCACCAAATTCCTCCTCCCGCATTGCATGCAATTCTCAAACGGCCTTCAATACAGACTTGGCTATAAGCCGAAGCATCCGGAAGAACTAAAATAAGTCAACTTATCAAACGAGAGAACTCGTCAATCACGTACAACAGGCGCTAGAATGTAATTTTACAGATACGTGTCTTTATACCTTAAGCGGGTCACAAACTTTAGCATTCTCGGGCGGCAAATAAGGCCAGATTTTAAACAGTTAACTGGAGTTATTTTCTACAAATGAAAGAAGGATTTGAAAGGAAACACAGTTATGGATGAGCGGACGACAGGTTAAGCAAAAAGCAAACTGGCAGTTCACTAAAGGCAAAGAATTGCAAAGAACTCGAGAGAGTTACAAATTAAGGGCACCTCTGGAGGCGGCCCATAAGGGTTCTCGTTGGCGTCCAGCTTCACAATGTCTTTCGGATCCCTGCCTAGGCGTGCAGACAGCACCTGAATCCGACCATCAACAGCAGCAAGGAAATGATTCCAACTGGAAGGTAAGGAACAAGGCCATGTCTCCAGCCATTGCAATACCCTCATAGCTTAACTTACCTCAAAGGGTTCTATGGGTTTGTATGCAGCCAACTGCTTCAAATGCGGCCGAATAAAGCGACTGCCATCTTCAGCATCGGCATCAGAACGAGCTTGATTTGTGGTTTGCTGCAGAGAAGGCAATGATTCCGCCATAGTCGCCATCGTAATGTGCTGCAGTACTCGAACTTGAGATGGAAATCGCACTGATGAAAGAGCCCTTGAAGCACTGCCTTCCAAAACCTGTTTGGAACTCGGCACAGCAGCCAGACCATGCCGTGCTGCTGCTTGGCAGGATGCTGGACAGACTGCCGCCATGGCTGCAGACCTTGCTCAGCTCCGTGGAACCCTTCGTGTTCTGGATACCACGTACAAACACACGTTAAATGTGTGTAAGAGCGAGAGAGAGAGAGAAGAGATAGACGGGGCCGGAGAGGCAATTTATCCGCTTGTTGAAAAGCCGCCGTACTCCCGTGCCCTGCACGTCATTTTGAACCCCTATTGAGCCTTCCGCAGGGGTCGGCACTGCCGGCAGCATTTCCTGCAGTCTGCAAGGCGCTCGCTGCAGCAGGGGGTAAAGGGTGGGCGAGCTCCAATTTCAGGGCTGGTACGATGATTTCAGCTCTGAGCTGGGTGCCACGGGGCGCTGCGAAGTATGTGCCGGATGCTGGTGGACAGGAGGATGAAGTGGAGGATATAGCTGCGGAAGTTGAAGGATATGAACGGGACGAGGAGGAGGACGACGAGGAGGACGAGGATGAGGATGAGGAGGTGGAGGAGGGAGAGGAGAGAAGGTGAGTACTGCCGGGCATTCATAGATAATGTCGACGCATAAAGGTGATGACCATGGAAGAAGCAGTACGTCAGGAAGGTGTGGAACGTGTTGAAAGAAGGAGACTTTTGTTGTAATTCGCACTGAATCTGTGCCATTCAGATAACCTTGCCGCGGCGGCAATGCCAGGGAATTTCTTTGTTGCAGAATTCTGAAAATGTAGAATTCGTTGCTCGGTGCAGTGAAGATGAACGAATGGAGGATAGAGCTGAGGCTGACCCTGTTGAGAGAGCCAGAGCACTAGCAGCTGCCATAAAAGGCAAGAAAGCAAAGGGGTCGGGGAAGGTGTCGAATCGAGGGCAAAAGAAACTTGGCGATGAGCTTGCTGAGTTGGACATGGAACATTATGACGATGATGGAGATGCAGGTGAGCCTTGTTTGCTTATTCATTTATCTTTTTTGACTCCTTTCCTGAGTTGTCATATTTTGGCCATTCGTTCATTTCCTGATTGTGCATTTTGACAGTTTGATAGCTCTGATCATTCGCTCTCCTCTCCGCCTGTTTCGCCTGTTTCCGTTCTCATGGCTTGTCCAATCGTTTTTTTTTTTTTTTGCAAGTCTTTTTTTATAAGGGCATCAAAACTGTTTAAGTATCAGTAATTGTTTACTTTTTCCTTTATTCCAGCTCCCTAATATCTCCTACCTTTCTTATATTGTACTTCTTTCCCGCTTTCCAACATTGCCCTCGTTCCTTTAAACAGCATCTAATCGTGCACGTCTTCTTTCCTAAAGCTTCTCGTTTGAATTCTTGTTCATGGCCAGCTTGCTGCCCTTTTTTTTTTTACGTCGTCCCTCGTAACTGCTGGACTGGTAATCAAAGTAAATAAGAAATAAGACCCCTAGCAATTCGTTTTTTGTTGCGGACGTTAGAATTTCAATTCCTTCACCCCTTCCTCTTCTTATTTTTCACGTCTTCCGCTTCCATCCACTGTCCCTCTCCTTTTCTGCTTACCCTGTCTTTTCTCTCTCACCTTCATCATTTGCTGTCCATCTCTTGGATCGCGGATTTCTTCGTGACCAGATGTCATCCTTCGCGACCTGAAATAGTTGCATAACGTTGAGCTGTAAATTTGCTTCTCACTGTCAATCATGTTTGATTATAGGTGAGCTCCGATTATTCGGTAATGGAGGGTTAGGAGCGACCTACTATAAACCTGGCGAGGTGGATCCCCTGTTAAAAGACGATAAGTATGACGTGAGTAGCATGCACGTCAACGAGATTCATGGCAGTTCTGATTTCCTTTGCCCTTGAGAAATTTCATTCCAAGTCTTTTCTTACTGCCTCCTCTTTAGTTACAACATTCAAGCGCGTGTTTTCTGGCACTTTGCAAGGGACATTTTCTGACGTCTTTGGTTCATTTGCAGTATGTTGGAGTGATTTGTTTGGTCATATCAGTCGAGGGAGACAGGAAGCTGTGGTCATGAAGTGCAATCTCAGTCAAGAGGGCTCACTGTTCCTTTCGGATATGCCTTTTTTGGTGGCCAGGAAGAGGATGAGGAAGAAGCCGACGATCTCACCATTCGGCCAACAGATCTTGTTCTAGTTGTAGCACGAAATGAAGATGACGTCAGCCATCTCGAGGTGAGCTTAGCATGAATGAGGCAGTTTGGGCCTCCGAATTGTGTTGCCAAGTCTCAAGGATTATAAATTTTGCACAGAATGTACCAAGAAATTTGGGGGAATTGGAGGCTACAGGTATGGGTGTGTGAAGAATCACAGCCGGGAGATGATGATTTGAACACGTATGTACATCACGACCTTATGCTGCCCGCGTTCCCTCTCTCTATCTCTTGGCTTGGCTGCGACGTAAGGTCGGCCTCAGCATCAGATAAAGGTATATCACGAACTGCAAAATATGTTTTAAACAGAAAAGCAGAAAGCAGAAAGCAGCATGCAGGGAGAACATGGAGGGGCCGGGAGAGCTATCAGGACGCATGTCTTTTCCAACGCCTTGGTCCCGAGACCATCCCTTTTAGTAGTATTCATTCATTTTTTTTTTCGCTTCTTTATGAATTATGTTTCACTTGAATTTGCCTAGAAACTGAAATTGAGACTATTCATAGTCATGAAATTGGCAGTCTGAGAAAATGTAGTCAATATCTGTGCTCATGGCTTGCCTTCGTTTGGCAGTTGCACAATTAGGATTATCCTCTTACTCGTCTCCTTTGGACACTTTTGATTATGCAGGCAACTTCGTCGCAGTTGGTACCATGCAACCCGAAATTGAAATTTGGGACTTGGATCAGGTCATACCCCAACTGCTCCACACAGTTCTGCCACTTTAGTGCCAATAGTTTCAAGCGTTGGGGCCAATGTTTGGAAGTCACGATGATCATGTGTAGCAATTCTGAGGTCCCCTTTTGTTGGACATTGATACGGCCCCCGCAGATTGAACAAGTGGAGCCGGTGGCTATTCTCGGAGGGGCAGACACAGCACAAGTAGCAGACACAAGTGGCAAAAAGTCAAAAAGTGGGATGGTGAAGCAAAAGAAGAAGAAAAAGGTGAAGCCTGTTGAGCTTATCGCTGGCTGTTGTTTACTTTATTCTGGAAATCAGCATTTCTTTGTGTGTGCAAGTTATCGATTTCAACAGGTGAAGAGAGCGTTTCGTTATAGGAAAGCATATTGGACATGGCCGGAAGCCACCGCTAAACCTTTCTTGTTAGCAAGAGTTTATGTGGCCTAGGATTTTCAAGAGAGATTACTTCAGCACTGAATCCTAATCTTATCGAAGCTTTTCCCTGACGTTGTGATGTTTCTGCGTTGTCTAGAATGTTTCTTACATTGGTCTGCCTCTCGCCCCCCTATTACTCTTAGGTCCAGCCCCCACCAGAATAATTGTCAATGAATGGAGGTGAATGGGCTGTTGTCAGCTTGTGGAGGGCAGTCACAGTGACGCGGTGCTGGCCCTTGCGTGGAACATGGAGGAGCGAAGAGTTTTAGCAAGCGGTAGTGCGGATCGCAGTGTGAAGCTGTGGGATATCACAACTAAGCGTTGCGAGCGCACTCTCACTCATCATTCAGACAAGGTGCACCATTCTGCCCCAACTGTAGGACGTGAATGCGCTCCCAATACAGGATGGGAACTTGCCTTGGTGGGCTGGTGAATGGGATAGGTTAGGTTGGCGCGTTTGTTTGATTAGCATTCATTCAGGGATGACTCCTCCTGTCCTTTGGCTTTTGGGGTGTGCTTTGCTGTGGAAGGGTGAACAAGCAGTGTCAATCACAAATTAACCATTGAAGAGTGACTTTCATTGCGCAGGTTCAGGCTGTTGCTTGGAAGCCTCAAGATTCAGCAATGCTGTTGTCAGGATCCTTCGACCAGACAGCTGCACTGGTGAGTTCTGCTTTCTATATGGAAGGCTTGTCCATGGGGAACTTTGAAATTCTTGGCCTTCAATTTACTGTGGAAATGGGAGAGCAGGAGAAATGAATAGACGTGGAGTTCACTTTTACTGTTAGAGGCAATAAAGCTGCACCGCCTGTTTTGCGCTATGCAATTTCTAGAAAGGAGAGGGCTGAGAGTTGGCTGTGTGTCCTATAGGGCAAAAGGGACATGGCTAAAGGAGGATGCTGAAGCTTATGGGAGAAGGGGCCAGGCAGATGTGCGCAGTCCAAGCAGTGCAGTTCTTCAGTGGAACTTGGGAGCTGATGTGGAATGTCTGACATGGAATCCCCAAAGAACCTCTTCCTTTGTGGTAAGTTATGGAAAGGCTTGACATGGGGTTTTCTCACTTCTCAGATCGTCTATTCTGACCTAACCCTAATCTTCGTTCCAGAACTTGATGCCGGCCGGTGCTGTCCGGCCAGCTCTTGCCAGCCTTTGGCCTGTCTGCCTAATCTCCATGTCTACCTGCCACAAAAGGAGCATTTCTCGCTTTGGCTGGTGGAGGGAGACAGGTGAGCACCGAGGACGGATTGGTGCGCTGCTACGATGTGAGGACGACTGGTGGGGCCACGGAGAATGTGGCGCTGTACACCCTGCATGCGCATGACAAGGCAACATGCGCTGTGTCGTTCAACCATCTCGTGCCAAATGTAAGGCCTTTGGAGTAGAATGGATATGCTGATGCGAGAGGAAGTGGATCAGAAACGCACTAAATGTGATTCCTTTCATGGGTGAGGGTTGGAACAGCTTTTGGCCACGGCTTCGACAGATAAAATGGTAAGGAGTGGAGTGCTTCAAGGGTTGGACGGAATGCTGGGTCAGGCATAGGGTTTAGCAGTGCATGTGAGCAGAAGTGAAAGCTTGACAGGCAGTCCGTGGCTGCAGGTGAAGCTGTGGGACACTACTGATGACCGGCCAACTTGCATCACTTCCACTAACCCTAAAGTTGTAAGTTTCCTGTCTACATCTGCATTCACTTTCCAGAGAAGGCGGTCGTAATGCATGTGTCGGTGTGGGCACTTCCATTCACACGTGTTCTGCCGAGTTGCCGCAGGGTGCAATCTTTTCTGTGAGCTTTTGCGCCGACTCGCCCTTCCTGCTGGCCATGGGCGGCTCCAAGGGGAATCTGGAGGTGCGTGCTTTTCGGTCGCCCTTTAGCCGGCGGATGTCTGCCACCTCCTCGGGCAACCGGAGGCAGCAGTTGCCTGTCACGTCACGTCCTTTGCACTTGCAACGATTGGAATGTGTTTAATATTTCTTTTAAGAAAAGCTTCTCCTCACAAGGAATTGGGAAATGCAGGTTTGGGATACCATGAAGGTTTCGGCTGTGAGTCAGCGATATGGATCAGCGGCAACAGCCTCCTAGTCTCTTTGGTCAGGGGCCAGAGAGAGAGTGTGAGAGAGAGAGTGGGGGGGGGGGAGAGAGAGATCTGTCTGTGGTCTCTGCGCTCAGTCGAACCAGTTGGAGCTCGCTTATAATTGCGAGGAAGTTCAGAAGTAGACAAGTGCTGCTGGAAGGTTGGGCTTTGGTTGTCTGTTTGTCTCAAGGAATAAAGAAATAAGCAGGGCTCCCTTTGCCTCTTTACCTTTTCACCAGGTGTCCTTGAGTTTTCAATTTGGCAACCACACGTAAAGGAAAGGAAAAGGATGGATGTAATCAGCTAGAGAAATAGTCCTGAAGATTTGTACGACATATTCCAGCGCTTAGACCCCTAGACCCATACTGAAACAAAACCCTTAAATGACCCATCAGTCTACTTTGAAACGGGGGTTCTACCAGCCATAATACAAGCAAGCGCACCTCCCATGCATAAAACTAATAGAAGCGGAACACCTAGCCTGGTTGATGTTAAGATCAGAGCCTACCAAATAAGACGCAGTTGTCTGCCATCTGAGCACTTTTATACAATTTTTTTAGGAAACGCCCTATTACTTCAAAAGTCGCCCTTGGCCAAAACTGCGTACTCTCCCCCCATGAGCTCGAGAGTCTCCCGCCACAGCGGCACTGTGAGCCTCACCGCGTGCTTAAGAATGAGGTCCTTCGAGCAGGAAGCGAGGAACCAGACACCGGCTCCAACCTCCTTCTCCAGCTGCCCTGGACCCCATCCTGCATTTAGGCACGAGCCACAGTGTTAGGGAGGATGCAGTGAACGCACACTTATGTTTAAAATGATGTTTACGCATCACCGACTTTTTGCAGGACCGAAAGCCACGCCTTCATCGTTCAGGCCTTACTTGTAGTCTAAGTAATGATCAAGAGTTCCCAAAATGTCCGACTCATGAAAGTCCACATTGTTAATTCAGCTGGCAAGAACAACTTAAGGACTGAGGTAATGTCCTGCTCTCCCCATTTCCCTGCAATAGTAATGCTAAGAAAACGTGAGGATGCGTGTGTGGACTCCATCAGAACCGAGTTCCCTAAGTAAGAGGCTTACCTGAATAGCGTGCAAACCAACGGTAATCCATAGGGGAACTCCGACCCTGGTTCATATGGTCCTTCAAAGCCGAATACCCGCCCACATAAACACCAGAAATAATCTCCTTGGCACCCTCGAGGTCCCCATGGCCATGAATGACGTGTGTGCTTTCCTCACCGACGTCCCCGCCCATGTACAGCGGACAATCTGAAAATACCGGATTCAACTCCTCGAAGCCTGCAAGCTGTCCTAGTGTGAATTCCGTGGGTCTGGAAACACATCAGCTCTCGAAAAATAAGTTAAATGGCTACGGAGTAGAGCTTATTGAAGCCTACAGGCAACTTCTGGCATGAATGCAGATTCTCATGGCAGCTAAATGTCCAATCCCAAGTCCCTTAACTCTGTGACCCAGCTCGAAATGACGTGTGAGTTCCGAAAATCGTTCACAGCAAAATCTTACAGTCAGTGGCCGGGAAGTAACCCGACGACACATCACTAATTAGCTCGATGACTAAAGAAAGATTCTAGACTCTAAAGCTTCAGAACTCTTTCATCGTTCTTCAGTCGAATGAATAATGTAACCTCTGGAAAATAAACAATGGAAGTTCAGCCATCCAAAATCGTACCTGTTCAGTATCACGCCTGCAGTCCCCTCGTCCCTGCATGCCCCAGTTTTCCGCTGCAGTGAGACTCCAAAAAAGTCGGCAGTCACCGATGCTCCTGACTGGTATTCACTATGCCTCGTAGTTTAAGCACCTTCAGAAGATCATTTCATGCCGAGCTGAATGGAAGTTGACTATTCTCCTCCTAACAGCATATAGAACAACCAGGCGACAATCTTGCAAACTGGTGCTCGACATACCCGTGTGCAAAAATGAAGATCACTGATTGATGGAAGTACTGCTGCCGCGCACCAAACGCTGAAGGATGCGCAATGAGAATGCACCCTGTTTCTGGCGCAGCCAGCGGGTGAGCCCAGGATGTTCGGCTCCCAGCTCCTCCCTTCTGCCCTTGCACCAACCGGGCCCTAAACTCTCTCCAGTCTCCCGCAGCACCACCGCTTATAGTTCCCTCCTCTCCCTCACCCATCGAAGCTCTCACTATCAATATCTCTCTCCTCTTCAGCAGGCGCCCCGGGATCATATCTTCTCCACGCAGAGGGTGCGCAAAGCCGCTCCCATGGCTGCAAGCGCCACGAACGGTCATGATGAGACTGCTAAAATAATATTTTTAGGGTTGCAGAAAAGCCTGGCAAACATGGCTTCCAGATAGATTGGAATGTTACCGCTGCCTTGAGAAAACTGCGCAAGCTCTGCGGCTTCCAGCACACCGCCAGCGCCATCGACAAGGAGATGCTCGCCGGGAACCACTGGACGGAGGAGTGAAGAGGGAGGGCTGCAACAGTGGGGCTTGTGCCGCCATGGCTTTAAGGAGGCGGAGACGACAGAGCTCCTACTGTGTATTAGGGTTTCAATGGCTCCCGGCGGAGTGTGGTGAGGGGGGAAGACACCTGGCATCCTCTCCAGAAAGGAGGGGGGCCGAGCACGGGGGGGAGAGCCACGTGGCAGTCGGTGTATTCCACTTTCCAGCAGCTCCCGGAAATGGCGGCAGTTCAACGCCTTATTGTGGATCCACAAAGGTTGATCTTCGTGACTGTTCACTGCTGTTGATCTGGTCCGACCAGGATCAACTCATGTACAGTACCGTATGTACTGTGTGGGTGGAATTCGGACTGGACCCGAGCTTGGTGGATCCTAGTTTTAAGGGTTAAAGTTGCACAGGCAGCCATAGCCGCAGGCATCCACGGAGCTCCAGAAGGGCACTGGGAGGAGCGGTGGGGGGTTGAAGTCTGGTGCCATGGCGGACGAAGAGGATGAGGGAGGAGTTGAAGAGGTTTCGTTTGGCGTTCAGGGAGCAGACGGAGGGGATAAAGGAGTTCCTGCTGAGACTCAGCACAGGCGCACACCCATGGCGCCTGCCCTAATCGCTCTCTCTCCCGATGGCTCCTCTGTCGTTCTGGCCATTGGTGCTGTACTCCGTGTGTTCAATTTGCAGTAAGTTACTTTCAAGTCTCCTTTGTCGGAATGGGCTGCTGAAGAACAGAACATGCTTGTGGGTAGCTTGGGTTGGCAGCACGGAAGCCATTTTGACATGGCTTTGGCGCATTCTACTGATACTTTTCTCAGGTCCAATGCAGCTGTTCTGCTGCGAGATGACACGACTCCGGCACGCCATGGCGATGCGATTCGCGCAATGGCGTTTGACGGCCGAGGGATGCGCTTTGTTTCAGCCGGCGATGACAAGCTGGTGAAGTTGTGGACGCATGAATGGCAATGCCAACGCAGTTTGTGAGTTTACTACTATGCTGTCATGTTTCGAAATTTGGTGCTGTTTCCATGCCATGGTTAGTGAGCATGACACCTTCCTTCTGCTCGGTGAGTTTGTTGATCATGCATCTTTGGATGAGTGACTGCTTGAGTTTCTCAAGCCCCATTGTCACTATAGTCTTTTTCGACATCCATGCATATGCTCTGGCGTCAGTCTCATGAGAGGAAATGAGTCGTCCAATTGCCAGTCACTTGGAAGTGCTCTACATCTTCAATGTACAAAAGACCATTCACATGACAGGAGGTCAATTTGAACGCAGGCATACTATTCTTGAGGTTATGTAGACCTCGATTTCCAGCAGATAGTGTAACCTTGAGCCGCCTTTAGGTCTCTGCTGCAGCTGACGGAGATCCATGTGTGTTTGTGCCATGTTTCTGGTGGTAGGCGTGTACCCAAAAAAGTGAGCGCAGCAGCATTTAGTTTCGACGGCATGTGGCTCACGTTTGCGGACAAATATGGCATAGTGTATGTTGTGGCAACGGAGAATGGAAAAAGCACTCCTGTGCAGCTGCTTGGGCATTGCTGCTCCATCATCACTGACCTGGTAATTCACCTTGACGGAAGACTAAATTCTGAAAGCATTCCAATCATTGACGGAAGAATTCAAGTTTGGTGTAGTATTTCTCTGGTACTGCCTTGTTGCTCCTTTGATGTGGCACTTTCCTTAACTAGAAGGAGCCAGTCTTTTTCAAATGGGCTTTCAACATTCCTGAGTCAAGTCACCCTGGGCAGCCTGCTAGAGATAAACTCCGGGGTTGTTCATCGCGCTGGTTTCTGTAGGCGCTGTCGGCGAACAGCAAGTACATCGCCAGTGCGGATCGTGACTTCAAAGTTCGAGTGAGCTGCCTGCCCCCTCCATGAGCTACTCTGGTGAGCGCTGACTTTTATTCTCTATGAGACCATCACGTAGCATAAATACAAATGGCTATGATTTTATCTTGACATGTAAGATGAGGACCCTAAAGTAGTGTTTGTTTAAAGCGCCACAACTTTGTATTGACGTTTGCAGGTGAGCGTGTTCCCGGAGAATCCCCTGTCAGGCGCTCATGAAATTGAGAGTTTTTGTTTGGGCCACACTCTGTATCTTTTTCAGAAACGGAACTATTGCCTACTTCATGACAAAGCACTTCCTATCTTGTCTCTCCCTTCCCAACATTGCCTTTCCCTTGTTCCTTCGCAGTTTCTATATTCTGCCTGTTTTCCTCATATTTACCTCCTCCCCCTTTTATGGCAGTGTACATGGAGCCAACTGAACTCTAAAATAAGTTGCTATTCACATGTTCATAAAATTCTGGAAAGTGTCAATAACTATAGTGATCATGATTTTCAGCTCTATAGGAACCGCAACAATTTCGACTGCTAATGTAAAGCTATGGCATGAGAAAGATGATCGAGCCCCACCTGCTAGCTACCTTGACAGATAACTGAACCGTCAGATTTGTGACATGTGTAGCGTTTATCGGATTCAATGAGAGAGAACCTGAAGGACTGCTCCTTTCTGGTGGTGGTGATGGCACGGTAAGAGCTAGGACGCTTGCTGTCCTTTCTATAAGCAGTCATGAGGATCAAGCTGAGGCGAGTGGAATGTTCCGCATTGTCGTGACAGGCTAATCTGTTGCAGAGGAGTATGCTTTCAAAGGAGTGATGGGTGCAAGGATAGAATCCTTGTTTCAAAAGAGGGACATGGGAAGGACCTTTCTTTCTTAAAGAACAGGAAGACGTCCTGAATGCAAATGGCCAGTTTGGAGCGTCTGCAGGTGCGTCTTTGGGAGCCGACGACTGGCAGGGAACTGCAATGCGTGCCGGTGCAACCTGAGGTATTTTTGTTGCTAAGCCATGAGTTTGCGATGCTTGGGCAAAGAATGGGTGTGTCTGTGTTCCATCATAGTTTTGGTTTCTATTAGTTTCAACGTTGTCGAAATTCTCTGCAGCGTGTGTGGATTCTGTTGCTGTAGGCCTTTGCCAGTGAGGAAGGCACCTCCTGCAATGGGAGGGATAACTCTCGATGGTGCAGCGCAGCGCTGATGCTGCCTTCATATCTCTAACGTAGAGTGTGCTCGGTTCGAAGGGGGAGCATTTGCAGACGAAAAGTTTGTCGGGAGGTGCGGCGGCATTGGAGCAAGAAGCTGAGAACAAGCAGGCAGTGATGGCTTTGGCTGTGGGATTTGACAACCGCAGCATCGCTGTGTCAGTGGAGAGGTGAGGCTGCCACGCTTCTTCATAGCTGCTATATTCCAGTTGCTTCTTCTTGGGTGGGCTGTGGCAGGGTCTAACGCCATCGTCCTTGTGGTGTTGTTCATACGAGAAGAATGTGACGCAAATGCCGCCTGGTCGCTCTCATCAGGCGTTCAGAACTGATTTCTCCTCCTGAACTTGATCAAATGCTTAAGGAACGGTTGGAATGCAGAGTCGCTGGAGTCTTTCTTCTCGCAGTGGACCTCAGTGCAAAGACTCTGCAACTTCTGCAGGTGAAAAACTGATCGTGAGCACAGGAAAGGCGAGATAGACAAGCAGAAAGAGGAGTTGCTCGCTATACACACGATTATTACTCCGAGATGGTGAAGATGCTTTTGCCTGCAGAGAGTAGTGAGACTCACGATGCTGTCTTTCCTGTTGATTGCAGATGGTGCCTTTTGCGGAACGGTGGCCGCCAACCAGACTGCAGTTTGACCCTCATGGGCGCCTATGGCTCGCAGCCGGGGCAGTGCAGGTTGTGGGGAGTGATGATGCTGTTGTGACTCCCCAGGCGTTGGCAGAAACTGAGGTGCGGGCTCACGAAATTGCATCCAAAGCAGCAGTGCGCATAGCAGTGCTTATTCCAAAAGGAGAAGAAAGGACTCCGTCTGCAGGTGTAGCGCTGTCTCCAGCGATTCCTCTCTCTGAAGATGCTGCAAGCGGAGAGTCGAAGGAGACAGCTGACAGGAGGGAGGATGAGGGAAAGAAAGCAGTTGGTGGTGATGTCACAGTCCTCATGGATGAGAACATTCCGGGAGGCGAAGAGCTTTTGAGAGCTTTACAAGGAAGTGCGGGAGAAGAGGCACTAGCCGCCATGGCTGCAGAGGCCGCTGAGTTGACCATAAAGAATGAACTCTGCAAGCGATCCTTCTCTCGGGAAGAGCGCGACTTTCGAAAGAGGCATCGGAACGATCGTCGAGGCCATGCGGCTGCGAGATGACAAAAAGCGATGAATAAAAAGTCGGAGGACTTGTGAGGCTGCAAATGCCGTCTCCTTATGGCTTGTTGGTTGTACCTAACATGTAATGAATTATTGTATCCTGATAAAGAAGGTGGTGGTGACGTCGTCAAGGAGAGCCTAATGCTGCTGATGATGGGTCCCTGGTGCCTGCGTAGGGGACGCACGTGGAGAGTGCACATGCACGGTAAACTAAAACTGAAACTGAGATTGAAACTGGAAGTCTGGACATGAATTGTTTCAATTTCTCAACCTCTCTATCATCACGTCATCAGTACCTTTTCTTTTCGTAACTTTTCTCCGTCTGATGACTGTGTCAGTCTGACACGCCCTGACCTGATCTGACTCTATATCGTCATGCCCATCATCATCAGCTCATGATGTGACCTCGACGGTCCCAATTGCGAGATTTTTGAGATACGGATGGGGGCACATGTATATCTGCCTCGTCAACAGTTCCAGTTCCGTTACCTTTCCCACGGAATCTGTGGCAGACCATCATCTGCTCTTACTGTTCGTATCGTGTCAAACATTCCGATACGATACGTCCAAGATTCCGTACGGCCGCCCGTCCCTATGGCTGGAGAGAAAACGTTTTTTTAGAAAATCTGATCTTATTTGTCAAACGAATCGTTCGCTGCCACGTGGCAAATCCACGTTCGACGAAAAAAATTGGTCCGCAGCTCCTCCGTCCCCGCTTAATGGACGGCTGAGATCCACGTCGGTGGGATCCACTTGTGGATCCGACGGTTCTCGGCGCGTCAGGCGGCAGCAAGCCTCCCCTCCGTCCTGGGGCGGCTGTACGGAATCGCCGCCCGGGGCCCGCCCTGCAACTTGGCAGGCCGTTGGCCGTACGGACGCAGCGATTGTCCACGTGGCGGGAGGCCATTTGCGGATACTTTGCACATCACGCGACAGGCGCGTTATTGCATACTGTACCGTCGGGCCGACATCGCCGTACGGTCGAGCTATTTTTTACTGGGGGGTGTCCACCAATGAAGATGCGTCACGTGTACAAAAGTGTGTACGTGTCGAGTCCCCATTGGAGGTTTTTCAAGTGTAAGTTAAGGCGAAAAGGCTCTCGTCCGCGGAGTCGAGGACCGGCGCGGGAGGGAGAGGGAGAGGGAGAGGGAGAGGCCGGGAGGAAAAGGGACTTGCATTGCAGAACGGAAAGAGAGGAGAGGAAAGGGTTCGTTGTTGGCAGACTGCGGGGAGAGGAAGGATGGGCGGCGACTCAGACTTTCTCATTTACAATGTGCTCCTGCCTGTGGAAGGGGATGGCCGCAGCGGGTGCGTGTGCTGTGGCACTCTTATGAGGGAAGTAGGGGCTAGCCTCAGGGATGAGAGCTGACGCTTCTTGTGGTGTGTGTGAGGGAGCGCAGATACGGCAAGTTTGATGTCTTGCTTTCAGGAGGTCTCATCGCCAGCGTGGAACCTACTTCCGGGAAGGTTCCAGAGGTTTCAGGAGTTTGCGAGCTTGTTGACGGCACGAACAAGATGGTGCGAGTTAACCCTAAAAAAATTATGCCATTGATCTTCGGCAAGTAAGGGAACTTCGCTGACTCTCTGTGTTGGCTGCTGCAGCTCTTGCCGGGCTTTGTGAACGCCCATGCTCACAGCATCGAACAGTGGGGCCGCGGCACAGTCAAGATGATGGTAGCGCATCTCTCCCTCCTTCCCTCCCTCCCTCCGTCCTTCCCTCGCTCTGCTCTTCTTCGGTAATGCAGTTGCTACAGCTGGTGCGGCGCGCCTGAGATACAAGTGGGGTTGAGTTGGGCTACAGCCGTTGGAGCTGTGGGTGGATATGATGTACAAGCACTGCGATCCCCGGAGGGACCCCTCCTGTCCCCCAAGCAGGGCGAGTGCCTCTCTTCCTACTTCCGTTCTCTCAGCTCCGTATTAGCGCCTGCAGTCACATTGGGGCCTGAAAGACTGAGAGAGTGGGAGTCTCCCGCGGGTAGTAGAGGAGGGTCCGTCTGTGATTGACCCTGAGAGGCAACATGGTTTTCATGTGATCAGGTTTACCTCTCAGCGCTGCACACAGGCGTGGAGACGCTCATGTCGGGCGGGACGGCTATCATGGACCATCTGTAGGGCTTCATTTTGAGCTGTTTATTTTTCGTCATGCAGCAGCTCCAATTGTCCTTTTATGCATCTTCGTGTCCAGTATATTATAGTTGCTAGTTTTTTAGCGTTCTTTTTTATGCTTGTTTTTGCAGGTTCTGTCGCGACATTAATGATGTGGAGGCGGCCGTGATGGCATACAAGCAGCTGGGCATTCGGGCATTCATTGCGCCGTAAGCTCTTCGGCACTTCTTCTTGGCGCTCGTCATCATGTTTTGTGCTTTAGAGAGATGGAGGAGAACCTGTGAACTCACAATGATGGGGAAACTTCTTTGAAAGCTGTGCCATTCCCTTGCTCTGACCTGAAGGGATGGATGGGTTGCTTTGGTGCTCCTCCAACATCAGCATGCTCGGCGACTTAGACAGGCTTGTGAGAATCCTTGCCCTTAATCCATTCGCAATACCGAAAAATTCTCTAAGAGATTAGAACAACACCCACGTCACCTATGATTCTAAACAGCATTGCATGCTAGACCCGGAGGGGTGCACGAATATTGTCCGTCAAGTTGAGGGGCAGCAGTCAGGGAGAGTGTAAAAAGGGGAGGGAATGCCTCGCAGAAAAGCGACTGCTTTGTATTGGAATGCTAGCACTAGGAGGCAGAGCATAAGCTGCGATTCCTGACTCGTCCTCTCCGGAGCCCTGCAGAATATGTATCCTCTTGTGGGCAATGCTGCCGAGATGAATGAGAAGGCCAAGGCTGCCGATACTACGTGCAACGGTCTCGGCCCCAATGGGGACTTCCGAGAAAGCCTCCCCCCTCGCGATGTAAGTCCCTTCGGAAGCCCAAATCGCGAAACTCCTAATGATTACACGCTAATGATTCCTTGCCCTACACATAGTCGAACGAAAATAGAAGAAGCTGATAGCAGTGGCGCTGCTGGAGAGCAGCCTGCAGAAACCAAAAGGTTGATGGACCTTTGGACGGAGTCAGTGGAGAGGTTTCATAACCCAAGCAGCGGCATCAACATTGCTGTGGGGCCAATGCAGAACTGGTCAGCTTCGGTGGGTGCAGAGCGGAAGCCTTTCTGACCTAATCCTGCTCAATTTCGCTATCGGATTTCTGGAAAATGCTCGAGAATACCAAAGTTGAGAAGCAAGCAAGCTGCTGATCGTAGGGAGCTGTGGAGGGGTTGGCAGGATGAGCTGATTCAGCAGAGTGTTGCGCTGCGGCAGAAGTACAACCTTTGTGGCCACATTCACCTGTTGGAGTCACGCGCACAGAAGTGCGTAACTTCGAGCAACAACTGGCACGGACGTTTTTTTAATGGGAAATTGAAAGTGTTTTTGAAATGCATGGGGTGATTAAAGTTGTAACGTTGATTACTTGGAGGGAGCAGACTCATGAGTCGGACAAAATATCCTGACGGCGGAGCAGTGAAAAAGTTGAAGGAACTCGGGTGGCTCGACCTTCCGGGAACATCATGTGCTCACTCCGTGTGGTTGGTAAGCACACCCTGCAAGAGGGCTGCTCCTATCTGCCAAAAAAAAAATAACCCCCCTAAAAAACCTAATGTGTCGGTCAACTGTAGGACTCCACGATTTAAGGAGCATGTGCAGCAGTTTGAAGGGAGAAGGGGGGGAACTGCAGGATGAGGAGGATCAGAAAATTATGGCTGAGTGCGGGGCAGTGGCGGTGCACAATCCCCTCTCCAATACGCGACTCGGCTCCGGCATTGCACCCATTAAGTATGGACGTTCATCCTTGCAAGGATGCACATTTGATACGTGAAGCAGACGCAACTCTTGCTTTTGCATTTGAATGCATGATTTAGTCTCATTCAGGCAAATGGAACGAGGAGGATGCAGGGAGTACGCGAGCCGGGGAGTGACTGTGGCTATTGGCTGTGATGGATCATGCTCCAATGATGGGCAAGACATGCTGGAAGCCGTGAAGTTGGCTTGCATTCTCAGCCCGGTCAGAACCCCGTACCTCTCTCCAGATAGAAATTTGTTTGCAGTTTTTTATGAAGCAGAGTCCTGCAGTGCAGCGTGAAGCATTTCCAATGCTGAGCCGCAGCCTTGGAAAGCTCAAGGATGTTGAATAGGCTGACAGCTTAAGTGCATATCCATATATATATCCATTACCCGGATGCTGAAGAGGTAGAGGGTGTATGGGACTCCAGTTAACCTCCCCGGATTATCGCAACTGGGCTTCAACAAGGGAGGTTTTGAAAATGGCTTCGGAAGGCGGAGCAGCCGCGATAGGGCTCAAGGGGCGCGTAGGAGCCGTCAAGTCGGGCTATATGGCGGACCTGGTGAGTGATAACTCTACTGCTCTCCCGGCCCCTTGCTTCCATCGAACCCCTTTGGCAGAGTGGCCACTGAGTAGGGAGGTAAACGCTGAATTTCTCTGCAGGTGTTGTACGACCTGACTGCGCTCTCTTTGCTTCCCAGAACGGATCCTGTTGGCCTCCTCGTGTTGGGCCGACCAAGGTCAGTTTTCTCCTCGCAATCAACAGGGTTCTGTTTGGTGTAACGGTGGCGACTGCAGTTGCAGGTTGTCTGAGTTCTGTTTTTTTGCAAACTGAACGGACATGGGGGGGGGTGAGGAGGGCAGCGCTGGAGCTGGCGGTAATGCCTTGCACTCCGTGTGGGTGGACGGTCGCCGTGTGCTTCATGGTGAGAACAGCCAATCTTTCAAAAGTTCTCTATACGTTTCTTGATTGGTTCTGTCTGCGTCACTGTGAGATTTAGAAGGGTTACATGTTCGATACTTGGTTTAACCTGGGGGGTCAGCGCAGATGGTGTGCCTGCAAACGTGGACCTGCGAACTCTCCGCAACCAGTTGATGGAGGCGCAACCCGAATATCTGGACCCTGAGTCCACTGATCCGACCGGCACTGCAGGAGAGGTGCGATACAGAAACCAGGCCCATTTCCCCTCTCCCTCCTTCCCCCCTCACCCTTGCCATGTGCCCCACCTTTGCTCTCCCTCTCCCTCTCCCACTCCCTCTCCCTCCTCGCTCACAGTTGTGGCTTCTGCAGGGATGCCATAGCTGCTGCTGACATGGCATGCATGGTGCAGGCTGAGTACCGGGCGGCCATGGGGCTGGAGGGGCCCGAGTACCTTGCCAAGACTGGGCAAGCTGTCTACTCAAACTTTCCGCAGTACCGCGTCAACTACGACGCCGACATGCTGCCTTCAAGCCACTGAGAGCCTCCTCCTCCTGCAGACTCGTGCAAATAAGTGCCCTGTGTGCGCTGCATGAGAGCCATCACTCAGAGTCTTAGGTGAAATGATCTTTTTGTCGCGATGGGAAACTGTGTGCATAGTCAGTAGGCCTGCGTGAGCTTTAGTTGAGAGGTTTACGTAGGCTTGCGTGTGGGTTACGGTTTGTTGGAGAGTGAATAATGGTTATTTATTAATATTCAAGGTTTAAGTTTGTACTTGGTCGAAAGTTTGTGTATCCGTTGCAAGCTGTTTCAGATGCGGAGTACTGTACTTGTGGAGATATGGGCGACACGTTCTGCAAAGCTTGGACGTTAACACACAAACAGGGTGAACAAGGGAACATCTGTGGTGCAATGTTTGCTTGGATGAATAGCAATTGGGCCGAGTATGGCCAACAGAACACACAACCACACAGACCTTAAAGCAGGTTCGAACGTTGTCCATACACATTCGGACCCCATCCATCATCATCACCATCAGAGCATTCCCGCTGCCCTCCCCTCTCCCTTCAGGTCCAAACGCAGAGCCCCCCTCAACCCTTTCTTTCCGTCCCTACATTTGTGCTCGGTTCGCCCTCGGCTTAACCCCCATGGCCGTACCGTACGGCGCGAGAGGCGTTTGTACGGAAGGGCCGGCCAGGGCCAGGGCTGAGAGCGAGGCCCTCTGCCGGCCAAGAGCGCTCCCCCCATTCGGCGGCCATAAGTTGAGCCTGACCGGCGCAACCCTAATTCTGCCTCCCTCTCTCCCTCCGTCCTCCCTCCCTCCCCTCCCTGCCTGCAGCCGCCGCCTCCAGAGCAGCAAGGCCTGCTTCTGCTGTAGTCGGAGCATTCCGCACGCCCTGCGTGAATCCCTCGCGCTTGCTCAGGCCTGTCCTCGGAATCTAACAGCTGTAGTTTATGAGGTAAGCGTGTGCATCGCAGTTTTAGTGGCTTTTTTTGTCGTTGGGGTTTCAGCAGCGCTCGCTAGGCAGGCATCTGTTATATGGCCGGGTTTGTCGGCCCTATTGATGATTGGTTGCTGGTTTGCGGTTGGATTGCAGCTCGAAGGAGAAGCCGACTCTTGGGTAAGCCCGACCTCTTGATTTTTCTCTCGGATGAATGTTTATCTCAAATCTGCTTATTGAATTGAGCACACTCAGCATGTGGCAGGTAAGCTCGACCTGAGAAGTCCCGGTGGCTGGGTGTTGGTGTGCAGCGGCACGCGGATCAAGACCCGCAAACGGAACATTGCTGTTCCGTTGGACCCGACCAGCTTTGCGGGTGCAATTGTGCAAATCTATCTGGAGCATCAGGGGGACTTGGTACGTATCTCGTCCGAAAGCCTCTGCTGTGATCAAACGTTTTCCTTCCCTGTAAGAGAAGTGACCCCCGTTTTTCTCTATTTCAGGAACTCGTTGCCAAGGACATCGACTCTTCAGAGCTCGATTTCTCCCGCTATGGCGAGACTTTCTTTGAGGTAAGGAGCATTGCCATGGTTGAGGTCTGTCACCAAACGGTTCACGACTCTTCGATGTTTTCAAACATCTGCTAAGTGAAACTAGGAATTTTGCTGTAGCTATGTCCGTTGGGTGAGGCCTATCTTCAACCCCTCAATGGCCGGCGTCTTTTGGTGAAGCTTGTTTCTCGTGTATGTGTGTTCGGGTCTCCATCCAAAAGGCCAGTGATGTCATCAACACCATTGCCTGACTACTTTGATGCAAACATAACACCTGACAATGTCTGAGGCCTTAGATGGAGTACCATGTTGATTTACATCGAGGGCATGCTGCTGCCACCTGTTTTGATGCTCCTTCCACTAGGTGCCAATTGATGAGTGTGTTAATGTCCGGAATCGCAGCCTATTTGCAGCCTCAATGAAATGTGAATAAGAACTGGGAGGTGAGCTGTGGGGTCCGTGAACGTGCAAACTTCGCAGATTGTCCTTGCTGGCGGCCGCATGCAGCCTGGCACCACGAAGCCAGAGGAAGGAGCGGAACGACAGCTATGGAATGTCTTGACTTGTCTACCTGAGAGAGATGCCATCATTCCACATGTGCTGTTCATTCAAAAGATCCTTCGCCGTCGGCCATTTATGATTAAATCTCTTGAAAACGTGATTCGCCGGACGATTCAATCCCTTGTGAGTAATTTTCTACTTAGACCCATTTCTTTAGGGAGACTGCCGCTATGTCAGGTCGTTTGCTTTCAGACAATCAAAGTCACCAGTTAGCACTTATATCACTGATGGCCGTGTGTTTGCAGGAGTTGTATCCTACAGAAGATCGGAAGAAGGTAGCCGTGTTGACTGCACTCTGCTTCTCCCAGAGATTTACTGGACTGGCCCCAGATTTCGTCTTCAGCGCTCTCCTCAATGACAGTCTTGTGTCCAAGGGCACCTCGTTGGGATTCGTCACTGAATTTTTTACTGTATTTTTGTCCGAGACCAGCCTCGACGAGTTGGTGGGATTGCTCAAACGTGGCAAGATAGATGAGCGTCTTCTGGAATTCTTCCCCACGCAGAAGCAAACTCCAGAAGCTTTCAGCGACCATTTCAGGTGACCTTTAAATAGAGGCCTTGGTGAAGTGGTTCAGGGCGTTGGAGTTGAACTGGAAAGGTGCTCCTATGGACAGCAGCTTTTGGCACTTGCTCTGTCCTTCTTCACACTTGGCTTCTGGTGGCTATTTCCTTCTTCGTCTGCTAATCGTGGAAGAAACAACCGATACTTGCTTTTCTCCAATCAGCTTGTAGCCTTTTCAAAGAATGAAGGGTGTAGGGGAGGAAGGGATTCACATTTTTCGGTTTTTTTGTACTGTGAACCTGTTCTGCATTTGTTTGATTGCCGTTTCTACTTTATTGGATCGCTATCTGAATTCTTTTTCCAATGTATCATGCTTTCCTTCTTTCATGTTTTCGCATCTAGGGGCTATGAATCATAGTGAATATTGGAAGCAGTGCTTTGGAATCCTTGAGCCCATCCCATTTGGGAGAGTGAGAAGTGGGAACAGTGAGAAGGATGTTTCTTATCATATCTTACTTATCTTACCTTACCTTATCTTATCTTATCTTACCTCATGGAAGTTTAGTGAAAGGTTCTCTTTCTCATTCTTCCATCATCTCCAGGCCTGTTGAGCTCTTTTGCAGAAAAAATTTAATTAGTTAGAATTTGGCGTGCTCATTGCCACGGTGGTTCTTTTTTCTTTTTGCAGCAAAGCTGGCCTCGCCAAGCTTGTAGAGTACAACAAAAAGGTGGTGTTTGACGTGAAGCTGAAGGAGATGCAGACGCAACTGTCTGACATGATATCGGAGAATGCGGATGTAAAGGAGGTCATTGAAGTCGTGAAGTCGCGGCGGAAAGAGGCTGGTCTGGCGGATATTGATGTTGTTCGCACACTCTGGGAGGTTATCATGGGCGCTGTCCAATGGTCTGGGAAAAATCAACAGCAGAACTTGAATACAGCGCTTCGTCAGGTATGCCTGTGTTTCTTTCACTCTTTTCTCGTGAATATTGTCATGATTTGGGCGTGTTTCTTCGTTTGACAAACACAAAACGTGTTCCTTACGAAACGTGTTCCTTACGAAACGTGTTCGTTTCTTCTATGTTTTTCTGAAGCATACGCCTTTGACTGCCCTTTTGATTTTATAACTGTGCTTGATGTGCTCTCGTGCTCCTTTGAATTTGCTGCTTATTGTGTTGATTCTGAGACCTGCAGGTGAAGACCTGGGGCACACTCCTAGGAGCCTTCTGCACGACAGCCAAGCTGGAGTTGGAGCTCTTGTACAAGATACAAATGCAGTGTTACGAGGATGCCAAAGTGCAAAAACTCTTCCCTGATTTCGTTCGCACACTCTATGATAGTGATGTCCTAGCAGAGGATACCATCCTTCTTTGGTTTCGGAAGGGCAGCAATCCAAAGGGCAGGTCAGTCGTACTTTGCACTTATCTTGCTCTGGTGATACTTGTATGGCTCTTCTGTCTGTTGCCTATAAAGATTCCACGAGCAGCGATGCAGTGCTGCCGTTTGTGAAAGAAGGTCAAAGCGTAAAGGGTCAGCTGTCCAGAGGTCATTCGATTGGCACAGGTAGGTTGGATGCTGTAAATGATCCTTGTCGGGGAGCAGTGCTTTGGTGAGAGTTTGTTGCATTGCTTAGAATATGTGCCACTCGTTCTGAGTTTCTGATTTTGCATCTGGAGTCTTTGAAGAGCTTGAACGAGGTAGTACGCGTCATTGGCCTTCACAGTGTGAACTGAGTGGTGAGTGTAATCTGGGCATTTGCAGGCAACTCTTTGTGAAGTCCTTGGAACCATTTGTCAAGTGGCTTGAAGAGGCGGAAGAAGAAGATTAAAAGCTTACAAAGGGCAGCTCCTGAAGCTTTCAGGTGGCCCGCCCCGTTCGTCCACTTTGACTCTGTAGGCGTTGCTCATGGTCCGCCATTTTTTGCAAAGGCTCACTCTCCCCATTTATCGCTTCACTGGTTTTCATCTTATGCATGGCAATTTACTGTGCACTACTATGTTCTCATGTTGTAAGATGTGTCTCTAATGGTGATGCGCTTCTGCACATAGTTCTACCAAAATCCCTGACTCTTCCAATCATTGGGGAGATCTCTTGGTCATCTGGTTTTTAAGTGTGCACAGATCAACTGCCCTGCAAATACTCTTGTGGATTGATTGAACACAAGGGTTCAATGCCTGGGCGAACAACTGATGCGTGTATTGTTGACCGTGTAGGGAGGGTCGGCGGGTTTGTGAGAGATGGAGCTTTGGTATTTAAGAATCTCTGTTGAAACTTGCAGGTCTGGCACTGATGCCTTTTATGCTAAAGAGGACGGTCATCGTTATCTAAACTGAGGTCGTTTGCAGATACATGTCCCTTGTAACGTATTCGTTACTCCCCTGTGCTTCAAGGAGGGAGAGGAGTTTCTGGGCATAAGGAATCCTGTTGGTCCGCGTGGAACTAGCTGCAGAGTCCCCAATGTGACTCTTTTACTTTTGGGTAACGAAACATCCATGTCCCTGTCAGTAACGTCGTCATCTGGACCAAACACCGATTGTTTGTCCCGTCCGTTAATCGACCTTTGGTTTGAGATATTATGGTCAAAGCGATCTCAAGGGTCGCTTTGAATGTTTATAGAAACTGAAACTGTTATGTGAGCAAGTCGCTCTTGCTCAGTGAGCGGACTGCGCTGTTAGCCATGTCGTGTGGGCACACTACTTGTGAGCCTCCTCTTGCAATGGAGGTCACAGAAATGACATAGACCGCTTCATCTGCTCACCAACATGACATGTGCTCTAGTACAGAGTGCGGAACAAACTTGTTTCGATGGTATTATTTCTCGACTTTTTATCGCCCTCTTCATTCTTGCGACAGCTGGTTTCAGAGTGGCTATGCTTAATCAAGATCAAGAAAAGTAAAAAAGTTGCAATCGAAATGCAAGGGTAGCAGAGCATTGCCCTGCAAACAGCTGTGACCATCTCTACCCATGAAGGTTGGCCAACTGTAACGGAAACCGTGTTACGCTCAAACGTATGCATTGAGTAGGTATCTTTCTGTCCATTGCGACCCTGCTCGCCTACTGCATGTTGATTGAGTGATAAAGAAACAGGAAAGGGAAAAAAAAGTGATGACTGCGATCAGCGGTGAAGTGTGAACACGGCCACGTGTGAACGGGAGCGCAGTGTGAACGTCTTCGACTGCGACCGGCGGTGAAGGCCGTTAAGTTAATTTATAATGCAATACACCGGCTTCTTGTCTAAACTGTAATCATTAATACGAAGCAAGGCCTCACAAACGAGCGAAGTGAAAGATCACAATTAAAAAAAATAAGAAAAAAAAAATGATTTTCATTTTTTCTTAATCGTGACTTTAGTATTAGTACTAAAATTACAGTCGTTATACGAAGGCCTTCAGTGGTAGGTATCACACAGCTAAAACCCTAAAAGCCCCCCAAACCCTAAAAGCACGTCTATGGCGCTGCACCTCGTTGGGCACCTCTTAACTCGACTACCAAGAAAAAGTGGGAGAGGGAGGAGGGCCTCTTTCCCCCTTTGAGCCCATTCTCCTTCTTCCTCCAAAAGGGCCTTCTTCCTCCAAAATGGAAGAAAGGAGAGAGAAAGAAGGGAAAAATGGAGAAAGGAGAGAGGAAGAGGAAGGATGAGTGACTGAGCTTCGATGTAAGCTTTCAGAGCAAGGATTTCCTTGGCGCTGCTGACCAGGAAACCCTAAGAAAACCCTTGCCTTGAGGCTCTGCGCGAGGAACCCTCGCCATCGTGGATTGAAAAGACACACTTCAGCTATAATAAAACTTATTTATTTTGCAAATCACATTGCGGGACAATGCGGCCCTGCTCACCAATTAATGGCATTCAGACCTCGACCATTCACATTGTGGGAGAATGCGGCCATGCTCACCTATTGCATGTTAATAAAGTGAAAAAGAAAAGAAAAGGAAGAAAGAGATGAATGGAACCTCCTTTTATGATTCGTACGGTGTAGTCTATTCTAGAATATATATATTTTTTGTAAAAAGGCAAGTCCGGTATGGTGAACAGTTTTTAACTAGCTGTAAAGAAGCAGGTTGACCCTTGACCTTGCGCCTTGACCAGGTTGTAAAACGTCTGCATTTTATGAGCTCTGTGAGCGCCCCCATTCATTCCAATCACGTGCAGGTGAGAGCAATCAATCCTGAAATGGAGGATCACATACTTTGTGTAACTTTCGGCATTGCTGAAGACAAGGGAGAAAGGGTCTGTAGCTTTTATACACGAAGCATTAGAAACGAGTAAATGATTCTTTGTCCAAAGCTCCCACAAAACAAAGCACTCCGCGGCCCAGAGAACCCAAATGCCTTATATATCAAACAAACAGTCCGCCCCTGTGCGCACAAACTTCTATACAGTAAATCCCCCCCACCGCAAAGAATTGGGAACTCCTAAACTCCAGTCCTGCTTCCACTGTCCACACTCTTAAAAAGCCCTAAAATCTGTACAAACAGCTCATGCCAAGTGATATTGACGCAAATCCCAAGGGCATAGAAAAAAACCCATCCGTACACTCGCAATGTCTCCCTACCACTTCCTATTCACAAAACCCAACTTCCCTCCCTCCCAATCTTCCACAAATCCCCATAGAACCTTCTCCCCCCCTCCCCGCTCCTGTTCACGCGCGCGGCCTGAACCCCGTCACGGCGGGACGGCGCCGACCGCGACGAGCGCCTCCCGCAGCTGCGCCCACCGTTGGTCGGGCCGCCCCGTGTACCCCATCGCGAGGCGGAGCAGCCCCGCGGACACGCCCGCGCTGCGCCGCTCCGCCGCGCTCAACTCGCTCGAGGTGGACGCCGCGCTGCACGACATCAGCGTCTCGCTGAAGCCCAGACTCACAGCCTGCAGGCAGACAGGCAGGCACGCAGAGCGAGCAAGGAAGGAAGGGAGGGAGGGAGGGAGGGAGGCTATCAAACTCTGCACTCCTTGTAACGAATGAAAAATTAGTGCAATGTTCGATTGGCATGCAGCTCACCATCAAGCCAAACTGACTTCCGTTTTGCAGAAAGCGCATCAAGTCGTGGGCCCGCTCTTGCGTCTCCATGTCGAGGCAGATAACGCCGCCATAGCCGTAGCCCGGGTTCACGAGCCGCTCCAGCAGCGCATGCTGCGGATGCGAAGGAAGGCCTGGATATATGACTTGCAGGCCGAGACGCTCGAGCCTCTCCGCGCAGAGGAGAGCTCTGTGAGAGTGCTCTCTCATCCGCAGGCCGAGGTGTGGGAGACGAGAGGAGACTTGGAAAGCTACTTGGGGATTCATGGTCGCTCCCTAAGGACATGGGAGACAACAAATATTTTTCCAAGAAACCCTGTCAACCAGTTGAATTCTATATGTCGTGTCTTTATGCAGCAGTGCGATTGCAATCAAGAACGAAGCAAGAGGAGAACTGTACCAGTAGCATGATAGGCCCCTGGTGAAGGTCCATCATCCCCTTCACTAAGTCAGCAGGACCACACACACATCCTGCAATTATGTCAGAGGCACCTGCATGTCCTCACAGTGAAACCGCAGTTTTGATGTTAGCCGAGCCTGAGTTTGGCTCATGAATGGTGTCGAGTGGAGACAAAACAAATATCAAAAAAGAAAGACAGCAGCATTCCATAAAGAGCTCAAAGAAGAGACCCCCCACCATTAATAAACTTGGTGATGCTGTGGACTACAACATCAGCGCCGTGGCGGGCAGGCGATATAATAACTGGCGTGAAGGTGTTGTCCACTACAAGTTTTATCGCGTGCTTTTTAGCTATGGCAGCCAGGCTCGGAATGTCCGCTACAACAAGCCTCGGATTGGACACCGTTTCCGTGTAAAGCAGGCGGGTGGAGCCTGGCCGTACGGCCGCTTCAACTTCGGCGGGATCAGTGATGTCAACAAACGTGGTCTCTATAGCGCTGATGCGCGGAAGAAACTCTGAAAAGAGCGCGTGGGTCCCACCGTACAGCCTGCAATGGGGAAGCCGCAAAGAGTATGAGGTGGAGCAGGGGCTCCTTTGATAGGATGTTACAGCGCCTCTCCCCATTGAATTGTGTGGAAAGAGCACGACTCAGCACAGGATGGCAGCTAAAGAGGTCGTTGAAGACTCGCTTTTTTTGAGAAGGATGGAAATCCGGAAGTTAGAGGAGGGGCCGCTCGTTCTTTCACCTGTTAGACGCCAAAATGTGATCGCCCGCGCTGCAGATCTGCAACACCGCGGATGATATTGCAGCCATGCCGCTGGCTGCCTCCCATGCACACACGAACTAATGAAAAACGTTCAGAAAAAATAATAACAATAATGGAACAAGAACGGAACAATTAAAAAAAAAAAGATAAGAAAAAAAAAAAAAATCTATATATTACATTGTAGGCAAAAGATATGCGTTTCAAGCATGCTGCAATTCATGAGAGAAAAAGAAATGGGTTCATATTGAAAAAAACTAACCAGTACAGTAGGCAGCCTCGGTCCCTTCCAGAGCAGCCAACTGACGGCTGAGAGCTGAAACCGTCGGATTATAATGTCGGCTGTAAAGATAAAAATCTCTATCCGGTCCAAGTTTGCCTTCAAAAATTTTCGCCATAGTTTCTGGTTCCATGACTGTAAAAGTGGTCGAATTTTCCACCGACATGTTCACTCCCCCATGCTCCCCAAACTCGCGCCGGATGGAAGCCATGGACTGGATAGGATCAAATGCGGAAATGTTTTCGAGATCTGAATTTTTTCCGAAATCTCGTGCCGGACCCAAATTGTAAAACTTGTGGTGTACGGAGTCTCCCGCATTCACGTCTGCTGCCAGCGCCCCGCCATGGCTGCCTGCCTGCTCCACCCCGCTCTCTGATAGAGAGTACTCTTCTGTACGGACACGCTTCGCCTCCTTGCGGGGCGAAACCGCGTCCAGATTTACCCCAAGTGACGAGGCGGCAGGAGCCGCCGCTGTAAAGTCGGAGGTCCTCTCCATGGCGGCGAGGAAGCGCCGCCGAGTCTTCTCCTCCTGCCAAGGCGGGCAATCGAACGCAGGCGTGGAATTCGCAGGCCCTTTTTCCCCTTCTCGGCGAGTGCCAAACAAAGCAGGAAGAAGCGCTTCACCCTCTTCTCGTCAAAGGCACCTTGATGAACTTTCTTACTTGGGTGCTCACCGGAGGGAGGGGGGGGGCTCCCTCCTTCATAGGGTTGCAAGGGCCGGCATGGATGGAGGGAGGAGGGAGGAGGGGGAGGGAGGGAGAGAGGAAGCTTCGCCTGCCGGCCACAGGGGGGCGGGAGCGGGGGCGGGCCAGGGGGGCTGTACCGCCTGCCACTTGGCACGGCCCGCGCCGAGAATGCCGGATGGCTGTCCACTGAGAGGCCGCCACGTTGGCGAAAAAGCGGCGCTTTCATTTATTCTTGGACGCTTTCAGATGGCGCCACGTGGCGAACCGGCCGGTACACCGACAAAGTTTGGCACTTTTGAGGTGACATGGAGAGCGGTAATTTCGACACGTGACGTAAATGCCGTGATGGATGACGCGTGAGTCAGAATGATGGCGTCACTATACATATTGGCCTGACCAATGGCGCGCTTCGTTTACATGTGCGGTGCGGCGAATTGTTTCACAGATCGGACCATTAGACAAACCAGTCGACTGGTTGGCAACCAGTGGTTGCGGACCGAAACAACCATTCGACTGGTTGCCAACCAGTGGCTCAGGACCGAAACAACCATTCGACTGGTTTGGAACCAGTGGATGCCACTGGTTCGCAACCATTCGACTGGTTGCCAACCAGTGCCGCCGGATCTAAACAACCATTCGACTGGTTGCCAACCAGTGCTGCCGGATCGAAACAACCATTCGACTGGTTTGGAACCAGTGGCGCAGGACTGAAACAACCATTCGACTGGTTCGGAACCAGTGATCCAATGGTTGGCAACCATTGAATTTCTGAAATTATGACTTTTTGCAAAAATGGGTCGTATGTGTTTTTTGGTGGGTTGCCAACCGTTGACAACTAGTGTAACAGGCCTGATGCGTACAGATGCGTACGGATTCGTACAGCGAGTGGTACGGTTGTACAAAGATTCTGTACGGCTGAACCGTAATAGTTTTCTCCGAAACGCCGACGGCATTTTGGTAACTGTAGCGTTCAGTTCGCTACAACTAGTGATTTAATGGTTGCCAACCATTTGATTTAATGGATATAACCATTCGACTGGTTGCCAACCAGTGCCGCCAGATCGAAACAACCATTCGACTGGTTGCCAACCAGTGGTTGCGGACCGAAACAACCATTCGACTGGTTGCCAACCAGTGGTTGCGGACCGAAACAACCATTCGACTGGTTGCCAACCAGTGGTTGCGGACCGAAACAACCATTCGACTGGTTGCCAACCAGTGGCATCCACTGGTTCCAAACCAGTCGACTGGTTGCCAACCAGTAGACGTCCAACCATTGCCATCCAATGGTTGTCCAATGGTTGCCGATCCACTGGTCCGAACTGTGAATTGTTTCCAGAAAAGAAGTTGTGACGGATTTCGTGATTGAACTACGCATGGAGCGTCCATGGAACCTCCGTGGAGGAGGTTTGTAATCGTCCATGCAGGAGGTGGCCTGGCCGGGAGGCGAAGGGGCGTCTGCACGGACTGGCGTTGGACTCGCTGTGCGCGCAGCCACATGGGGAGCCCAGCTTTTAGAAATTTGATATTTTTTAGGGTTGGTTGGAATGGTGAATATTGTCAGCAGTTGCCAACCTGCTCCTAGTTATGTAAAAAGAGTATTTTGTGATTTCATACCCCCGAAAAACTCATGCATTAAGTTTAGGTGGCAGAGGCACTAGTTCCCTTTTTTATAATGACGGGTTGGTTCGTCCAGTGAATTGCTTTTTTTCCAAACTGTAGCTCGAGGTGCACAGGTCGCAGACTGAGTGATGGCGGAGCGAGTTGAAAAGCTCCCCATGACACCATCACACACTCACAACGCCCCCTGCGAGGCTGCACGCAGAGCCCATAAGCCCACATTGCCATGGCAGGCGCCATGAGACGAACCGCGAGTGCATGGCACGCCTTTCAGCATGCAACAGTTCCATGCTGCAGGGATCCGCATAGCATCAAATAGTTTAGTCCCCCCCCTCCCCCCCCTCCCCCCCCTCCCTCCCTCCCCCCCCGGCCGCGAGCTGCA
>CM074805.1:1974645-1992598 GCA_037447605.1 Zygnema circumcarinatum
GGCCGCGAGCTGCAGGGACCGCACACTCCCCGCTGTACAGTTGGCGCCCCCTCCCTTCATGCCCATGTGCGTCTGCTGCAGCAGCCACGGCCGCCTCTCTAGCCCTAACCCTAACCCTAACCCTAACCCTAACGCTGGTCCGCTCATGCGCTTTCAACCCCTCCAGCATGGACAAAAGACCTCACCTCTTTGGGCCTCCGCCAGCCGCTACCTACCACCAAATAAAATAACGCAATGGTTAACTCTTATTGCACGTGACCAAAAAAATGACGCAATTTACAATGCCTGCCGCTCTGCGGCTCATCTGTTCGCCCAAACAAACTCAATGTCGAGCGTCCTTTGGCTCCCGTCGCGGTTGTTTTCCGGCTGCAAGACGTAGGTGCCGCTCACAGTGCCCAAGTTGACCACGCGGTCGATCTGAATGGTCACCTTCCCCAGGGATCCCTGCATGGCATGATGCACCATAGGTTTGGACTTCAGTGCCCGCTTCCCAAGAGAGAGAGAGAGAGAGCGTGGGCAGCATGACGTGGCAGGGCTGCAGGCTCACCGTGCCCAGCGCCACTTTGCTCTTGCAGTGGATGTGCAGCTTCTGACCAGTCGGTGGTGCGTCCAGAGGCCACGAGAAGCCCTGCTTCCACTCGGGCTCGGTCGACTGCTGGACGACCTGAATGCATGCGGCCCGTGAAAAGGTTAAAGGAGCAAAGAGGAGGCATATAGGAAAGGTGATCTAATTGCTCAACAGCGAAAGAAGGAAGCAGAGTACGCCACATATCCATGGGGGTCTCAGAAACTGTGGGGACTCGTGAAAAGACAAAGCCTTAGGAAATCCCCTACCGGCCGAGACACAGTCTGCAATGCACTCACCAAGACCAAAAACTTTCCTAAACTGACAAACACAAGCTATTCCTTTTGTATACCTGCACCTTCTCCCAAGCAAACAAGAAATCATAAGCTTAACTTAAATTACGCCCCTTTCCTGTGCTCCTTCTGGACTTCACGGACACACGCCATCCGCTCTTTCTTCCAGGACCTCCCGCTAATTTCCAATAGCAAAAAACCCCACCATTTCACCGACCCCATGCAGATGGAAAGATAGTGTCCAACTGGCAACTTCAGCTTCACACCACCTTCCCTTCCCCTCCCAGGCTTCGTGCTGAAGTGCTTTATACAGTTTTCTGCCTATAAGGGCTCTCACCTTGGTAGTTCGTGGCGCTCCATCACCCAGCGTCACTTTGCAGAAAGCGTTGGTCTGACCCATCGCGAGCTTTAAGTTGCTGCCCGTCTTTATTGTAACGGAGAGGCTGCCGGGCAGAACTGCAAGCAGAGCCTCCGCACGCTCAGAGAGACGCACACCATTTCGAGCTATCAGCTGCAGAACAGGAATGGCTTCTGAACAAGCCATGGCCTGCTGCTTCGCGAGCTCTTTATTCTTAGTCCACCCCTGACGCAAACTCATCATTGTCTTCAACGCCGCCTCCTGCGCTCGTTCATTCCCAACTTTCATGGCGGCTACCAGCATAGGAATAGCAGCTGTGGTCTGAGGAGTGGCTCGAAGCCGTGGAAAGCTGTGCAAAAGGGATTCAATTGCGCGCACCACATCTTCGCTCGCTATTCCTGACTTCAACAGCCCCTTCTCTAGCAACTGGGCAAGGCTTTGTATCAATTCTGGAGTTGCATACTCCTGACAGCTGTTCTCTTTGAACAGCAGCATTATAAGACCAGCCAACTGATTGGTGAGCTCAAGAGAGGCACCCTCCAGCATCTCTTGCAGAACAGTCACACCGCCCGCACCTGCAAACGCATTCCTGTTAGGCTTAGACGAGCTAACTAGTGACTGGAGGCAACATATCGCCACCATGTGCAGCTCGTCACTGTCCTCTTCCAATAAGCTCACTAATGCACGGGAGGAGGTCGCTGCATCCGCTACCTTCGTCAGATTCTCATCTTGGAACAATGCCCCAAGAGCCAAAGCTATGAGCAACTTTGCTCCGAGATCTTTGGATTCTGGATCAAGTAGATAAGTAGACAGTGGAGCAATGGCTCGCGATGCATGAAGCGTCTTGCGCACTTTCTGTGAATTAAAAATAGCTTCCAGCAGTCTCGCACTCTCGTTCTCCACCTGATGAGACCCCAATAGCTCCAAAAGTGCCTCTACCACACCTGCCTCCGCCATCTGCTCTGCCCGAGAGGGCTCTTGCTTCTCCATGGTCAACAACGCCGCCAATGCCCCCAGCTGAATGGGCTCAATGTTCGAAGTAAGAAGCCGAACTAACACCGGCATGGGCACCTGCGCATAGTACTTATCCCACGACTGCAGCACGTTTGTCAGCACTGTCGCCGCAGACTGCCATACAGGCTGTCCTGCTGTTGCCACAAGGCGGGAGAGTTCCACGATTCCATTAGCATCGGCGATGGCAATGGGCCAAGAGGCAGAGACGCAAGCCAAGGCCTGAAGACTTTCATTCTGAAGGCTTTCGAGTTCGCTCGCTAGGAGACGAACAAGGGGCGCGCAGAGCTGCTCTACGACGGGATCTTTCTGAAAACTCTCTTGGCTCACCAAATGGGCTGTCAGATTTGCTGCCAGCTGCTGGACAACCGGGAATGGGGAGGAGAGAAGAGGGGCCAAAGGAGCAAGAGCTTCAGCAGGCTCAAGGTGGAGAGCAGGAAGGCGATCAGCTTGAGAGACAAGGTTCGACAGGGCTTGCAAGGCAGAGTTCTGAGCTCCGGGATTCAGGTCTGGACGTTGTAGCACCATAAAAAGGGGAGCTGCAGCCTTTGCCGCTGCAGCACCCCTTGCAATGCTGGGATTGTTGGTAAGCACACGCATGAGTTCCACAAATAACGCTGCCAGGGGACTGCTCGCTTTCGAAAAAAGGGCCAGTATCCGTTCCACCACTCCTGCAGAAGCCATCTGCAGTTTGCATAACCTGCGGTCCTTCGCCAGCTTAAGTAGTGCTGAGGTGACAGTGGCATGCAGGCCAGGGCGGTCGCCTTCCAGAAGGTTCACAAGGGGCCCTACTGCCCCGCTAGCTGACACTTTCTCTGATTGGGGCTCGTCCTCCAAAATGGTATCAATCGCTGCAGCTGCACGATATTGCAGGCCAGTAGATGATTGAGATAACATGGACACAAGAGGCGCTATAGCGGCAGTCGCTGCGGGAGAAGATCGGATGCGGGGCAAGCCACAAAGGACCCGGAGAAGCTCAACGCAGTCTTCCTTCAAAAGGAGAGAAGCATCGGCTGATGTCAAGGTGTGGCAGAGGGCGTCCATAACATTTCCGTCTGCCTCTGCAATGGCTGTGATTTTGGGTGCGTTACTGAATGCCAACTTGATAAGAGCTGCAACAGCCGCTCGTTGCTCCTTTTCCACCCCACTTGCCACCATCTCCACCAATGGGAGGATTGCCTGCTGTGCTGTCTCACTTGTGCGAATAACGTCAACAACGAAGAGTCCTTCCAGTGCTCGCGCTGCGCTGTAGCGTGCACCTCGTGTTCCGAGGCGGAGGACGGCCACGAGCTGCTCCACCGCCCCAACCGCGGACGAATGCGTGCGAAGCTCCTCACTGTTGAACAGAATGCGTAACAGCTCCGCCGCCGCTTCCTCAATAGCTTCCTGCAAAATGTAATTCACAAGTCAGACCTCGACTGTAGAGAAGGAGGATGGATGGATGGATGGATGGATGACTTTGTTTAGGATGGTCACCTAAAAGAACAAAATCTTGAAAAGTACATTCTGCACCAAGCTGACTCAGGAAGCTTAAAGTCGTCCTAGCCCCCTAGCCCCCTAGCCTTGACTGCAAAGTAGAAAGCATAAAAACTCTAATAACTCGTAAACTTTTCAACTGTGGCTGCATTTCGGCCTCTGACTAATTTAGTGTTCAAGCACACCATAACCATTTCTTTCAGATTACAGCTAGTGATGAATATGCAGCCCATAGGTGGACGACGCCCCCGTGAAACGCAACGAAACCATGCTGTCTCAACAGCGGACTGCAGCCATGTGGTCGTAGTGCAGCCTCCCGCCAGTCGTTCTGCCCTTAATTTGACTATGCTAGTGGACAACCGAGGAGAACATGACGGCTATTTCTCAAGTGGGATGACTCACCTGTGGCCCAATAGACAGATACTTGGTGAGAGCTTCGAGAGCGCCTGCCTCCGCCATGGCAAGCTTGTTTGTTTCACTTCCTTTTGCAATTTGTGTCAACAGACCCAATGCTAAAGGTGGAGCACCAGGCCGCTCAGGCATTGGCTTCAGCAGGTCTACCAGGGGAGGAATAGCCTTTCTTGCGATAGGACCTTTCTGAATATCATCACATCGAAAGAGACGCTCCAAAGCCACCTGTTCAGGATGCACAGCCAATGCGAAATCCTCTGCAAGCGCAGTCAAGTGTGTGATATCGGACTCTGCGTTTCCTAGTAAGGCCAACAGGCCACTTGCCGCTCCGGAGTTAGCGACCGCTAGAAGTGTCCCTCGGCTTCCCGTGCTTACAAGACTCGCAAGCGCTTGTGCTGCAAAGTAACGGTCCGATGGCTCGTCTGAGCGAAGGAGATTCGCAAGGGGGGGAATTGCCCGCAGCGCTCCCGGACCACGGGTCACATCTCGGTCGCAGAAAAGAATGGCGAGAAGCAGAGCGCTCACCCACGATCCACCACTGTCGTCGACATTCACGTCCATGGCCCGAGCATTGGGCGAGAACACAGCCAACTTTTCAGTGAGAACCTCAATTGCTCCCGCTTCGGCAACCAGCTGCTTGCTTTTGTTGTCATGACAAGCCACCACTGCCAGCAGCCACAGCGCAACACTATGCACCAGCTGAGCAGCAGACGCCTCTCCGCCATTCACATCCCCATCATCTGGAATAGAACTTGCCAGCATGGCCACCAGGCACCGGACAAGCTTCAAAAAGGTCCCCGCCTCAGTCATGCACTCCATTGTACTCTGACGGTGCTCCTTGGCTGCGCAAATGAGCAATGCGGTCCCCCCCACCTTCACTTCTAAACTTGGTGCTCCGGTGATTCTCTCCGTCAAAGCTACGATGCAGCCTGCAGTTCCTGCTAGTAGGTCACCCAACACAACTGGCTGGTCCTTGCAAAGGCGGGAGAGAACCTCAATAGTTTTTTCCTGCATGACAGGTGTTCCAGAAGCAAGACATGCAACAAGTGGGCTAATGCTGTATGGGACTTCTGATAACACCTGCAGAGGTGGGCGACTGAAACCATGTCCTGGTTTTGCCCGAGCAAGGGCAGCCAAGGCCTCCAGAGCGGCCATGGTGGCTTCCTCTCCATTGCTCACTGCCAGCAGGGCAACGAGTGCCAGAACTGTGCTGCACTGGCGGATGCATTCCGCCAACTCTTCATCCACCGGGCGGTTGTGAAGAAGATGAGCAAGAGCCCCCGCAGCATGCTCTTTCCCTTGTGCTGTGCCTTCTCTAAGCAGTCGAGACAAGGGAAGCATCACCTCCACTGCTGGGGCAAACTGAGCTAATTCCTCATTGGCTAGGAGATTGGCGAGGGCGGTGGTTGCCACTTCTGCAACTGCTGTGGCACTTGACTTCGCTAGCTTTACTAAGGGAAAGATGCCATCTTTTGCAGCCTGAGCAGCTGCATAATTTGCGTCTATTGAGCAGAAAATTGCAGCGAGGGCCCGTGCAGCCTGCATGGCAATCTGCTCAGAGCCCACGTCCACTAGTGTGACAAGTGGCGGAATCGCATGAATCGCGGCTCGGCTCTCTCGAAGGTCCTCTCGTGCCGCAAACAAGTTTGCAAGCACTGCAGCAGCACTCTCCTGGCTTTCTTCCCGTGTGTTTTCCAACATAGTCACCAATGTTTGTAGAGCCTCATTCGCAGCTGAACCCTCCTCTGGAACATCGGGCGCCTCTGCTAGTAGGTGGCCCAATACCCTCAGCACATGTACCTTTGATTCTGGAATATCGGCCACTAGAATTCCTGTTAGCTGCCCTATTGTGCTCGCACTGGCGTTAGAGCCACTGACGAGGCGAGTCAAAGCCCTTGCAGAGACTGTCTGTCCCCTGGTCGATCCGCTACCAAGCAAACTCAACAGGGCAGGTGTGGCGTCCGCTGTTTCAACGCATGCTCTGATGTCTTCACTGTGGCCACACAAGTTTCCCAACACTGCCGCTGCGTCCTCACGGGCCTTCGCTGTTCCTGTCCCCAACAGTTGCACTAAGGGCGGAATACCACCAGCCGCTGTAATGGCCCACTTGCTTTCATCTTTCTCGTTGGTGAGGATGTACAAAAGCGTGCTTGCATACTCCTGCTGGTCCTCTGTGGAAAGCCCAAGAAGGCCTACCAGCTGCAAGACTCCTTCACGCCCTCCAAGAGCGCTCCATAGATCAGTCTCTCCTGTGCAAAGGCTTACATGGGATCGAACGAGGTCTTCTCGGCCTTCTGGTGTGGATAAAGTGATAAGCCCAACCAGCATCCGCTTCGCTTCTGAGTACTGCAAAGACTTTGCCACCAGGGGGTTTCCATAAAGACTTGCCAAACCCTCAATTACCCGTTCTTGTACCAACTCTGATGTAGATGGAGTGAGCCTCTGCACAAGGGCAGCTTCGATGGCAGCTGCATTGACAGTGGCTATTGCTTCAGGTTTCCCGTCTAGAACCATGAGACCATACGCGAGAGCACCAATCATGTCTGCCAACTCTTGCTCGTCCATGCACTGCTCCATACCGTCTGCCAAAGAGTTAACTACTGAAGCCTTTCCCCCAGCTATGTTCGCCAATGCCCCCATTGAGTTTTCCTGAAGCATCTGCGCATAACCAGTCTGCATCATCTCAGACGAAGGTGCCACTGTTGCGCGAATGAGAGTTGGGACCCCTCCTGCATGCGTTATTGCAATACGCACATCTAAGCTGCCAGCAGACAGAGCCCGCACTGCTCCTGCTGCCTCTGTGCGGAGGGGCACGTCCTTTCCAGGCTCGAGCAGAGCAAGCAAGGGTTTCACAGCTCCAGCCTCTGACACTCGAGTAGCATGTTGTGAAGCCAACGTTGCAGGATCTGACAAACCGACGGGGCTTCCACCCCCTGGTTGATGGGGATGCTGTGAGTGCAGCAAGAGCGGAGAAGTGAGGTAGCTTGTCAGAAGAGCTGCAGAATTCTCCTGTGCAATCCCTGTACCTATCGAGAGCAGAGTTGAAAAAATCTCCACTCCACTAGCCACTTCTGCTGTCTGCCAGAACCCTTCCACAGAATAGCAAAGGTTTCTCAAAGTGCCAGTGAGCAGCCCTACAACGTCCGGATGCAAAGCCACTTCTGGCTGAAGCTGCTCAAGCAATGCAGGAACCACACCTTCAGTGGCGAAAATCTTTGTCCCAACCTGATCCCTAGAAGGTCCTCCTTTGCTCACTGCAAACAGTGCCTCTGCCGCCAAAAGCTGCGATTCTGGAGGACCAATTTTCAGCAGGGCCAGCATAGGTGGAATGCAGCCTCCCAAAAGCACCTTCACCCGCAGCTCCTCTTCATCGCACAAAGTTCCCAATGTTGCTGCTGCGTGCGTTTTTGCTGTGAGTGTACCTGACCTTAGTAGACTCACAAGCAGGGGAATAGCTTGCGCATGGTATCCGATGGCAGCTCGGGCATCCACGCTACTTTCTGCAAGTTCACTCAATACAGCTGCAATGCGCTCCTTGTCCTCTTGCTCTTGCCCTGCCGCTCTCAACTGCTCAATAGCATCTGCCACGGCAGTCAGGACTTGATTCGACTCAGGATCCCTTCCGTCGTCCTGCATGCTCTCCATATCTGTTCCTCGTATGCTCATTCCTTGTAGAGATTCCACATCCGTGCCCCCCCCTTTGAACGAACTTCCTCCTTGTAAGCTATCTGAATCTCCCACCCCTCCACGGAAACTCATGCCATGGAGGCTACTCCAGTCACTGCACACCACAACACAAAACAATCAGTCAACCGCCTCCTGCTCCCCTTTCTTCCCGCCCAAGCCCACATGTCAGCTCTACCCAACCCGCGGGCCCTCCTCACCTCATCGCGGACGGCAAGCTCGTCCTCCCTCCGTCCCTCCCTCCCTCCCTCCCTCCCTCCCTCCCTCCCTCCCCCTCCCCTACCCTCCTCCCGCCCAGCGCCGCGCAGCGCTGACAAGCGGAGCCGTTCAGAGGCGACCCACCGCCTCCCTCCGCGCTTTCCGCCGGAGGCGTCTCCCGCACGGGCGAGCGGCGGCCGCGGCTGCTGGACGTGACGCGCGACGTGACGTGGTGGTCCGTACGACGGCACGCGGCGGTGCCTACCGGCGCGGGTTCGAATCTTCGCCCCTTCCCTTCCCGCCGGGTTTGAAAATCAAACCGTTCGGGGCAGGGCTCACGGCGGCGGCGGATTTTCGGATGGCGGGTCACAGGATGGCATGCATGCAGCTCATGCTGCCACGGACATTGCCATGGACACTTCTTGTATGGAAGAGTGTCTGGAAGGCGGGAATTGATTCGACAGCCATCTAGACGAAGGTCTTTGAGCTTTCACAATCCAGCAAGAAGAAGAGTTGGGGTGGGCTGGTAGGGCCAATGGCAAGGGGCCATGAGCGGGCATCGTCGATCAAGGGGTTTCCCTTAAAAGCCGCGTTTAGCTTGATTACGAGATAAAATGTAGTTTTATGAAAGGGTTTTCATGGACATCATGATCATGATGAAGCATCATGATGCCAATTTTCAATTGGCATCATGATGCTTATTTAATAGATGGTAGTCCGTGTAACTAAAAAGAAATCAATAAATAAATCGTTCAAATCATTTTAACAACAACTCATTCAGGCATACTCCACTAAGTCATAGGTCCCACTTTTCAAATGCATGCTTTTGGTGGCTATATATTGTAGCCTGCAGAGGGCTACACAATGGCAGCACTTGACGCCACAGCACAGTCATGGACCATCACAATTATTGCGCAGTGGCCACAGTCAGTGAGCGAGAGACACCCTCAGCTCAGCACAGCGGATACGACGGAGTAAGATTCAAATCACCTCATTGTTTCCAAACTCGCCTAAACCAGTATGTACAGGACTCTTGGATTTTTTGTCTAACCACAGCGACAAAACCATTAGGACATCATGCACAAACCTTAAAGTGCTGAGTCTCCTGACCCCCAGTCCAATCCTATCTTGGGAATGCCCTCATGATTGTTCAAAACCTCTTCAGCTATTTTACAAGACTTGAAAAGCTCTCCATTCTTCACGACTTACAACAACGACCATCCACCGTCGCAGTCTTTTAAAAAGACTACTCCGCAGTTTGCGGTCCTTATCCTCCATCTGAAGGACGACCAGTCGAAGGCGGAGACCTATTCCCCTCCCGAAGCGAAGCAAGAATAATTTTGATAGCCTCCTCCGCGGCTTTTGTTGCTGCAGAACAAAGACATCACAATCACAGTCAACTGCGACAGCATTAACTAGCCCCGGTATTAATCCAACCCATGCGAATGCCAGTAAAACCTGAGATGGGGGCCATTATAGGCCCCTAACCTTCCCTTTGTCATCCTCATAATCATCCTCCAGCATATGGGCCGATTTTCATCATACGTGACTTCCTTCAGGTCCCATGCCTAAATGCCGTCTGCATGGGTCCAGCCCTTCATCGAAAGATCCCTTTCCAAAGGATCTCTTCTTTCCAAGCTAACTCCGACCATATTACTGCTCTCTCAATAGCACGAATTCGCTACTGGCAGCTTTCAAACTACCGAAGACTTCAATCTGACTTGTCGTTTCCTTTCCATCCCTACCTTTCGCTGCCCCCTTATGCAGCATCCGGCCAATCCATTCCAGTTCAGCTTGGTGCCGGCGCATCACAGAGGCCTGGGCACAAAAAATTAAAGAGGTTAGCGAAGTGATAAAACAAGCCCACACTCGGTCAGTCAGCAGAAGGATGCAAGCTGGTGGCCACTTGCCAGTTCCTGCCGGGTGCTGTCCAACACTTTGTCAATAATTTCCTGATGGCGGGAGAGGGCGGGGCGCACAAACTTTTTATAAAGAGCTCTGGCACCCTGTTGACACCGCACTGACCGTAAGTGAAAGCCAAACACTTCCATGGTATACTCATCACTAACCAGATTGACTGGTTTGAAGACAATTCAAGGTTCTTCTGAAAATCGACCCGCAGACAAGGCCATAGGGTATAGAAAACGAAGCCTTTTAAGTACACATCTAGCATTCTAGGCCACGTTTCGCTTCCTTTTGACGCAAAAAACTCCATGATTAGTAATAGCTACTTTGAACTAAGGCCCATGATAGGTGCACAGGGAGAAGCTACATTACGCGAGTACAAGGGCTGAACAAAACTCACTTGCCACATGCATCAGGGAAAGTGGTTACTCACGACATTATTGGGAATCTGCAGCCAAATTAACAAGAGGAGCTTGGCGTGCTGATAGTAGGGAAACCTGCAGCACGTCTGAGGCCATATTGAATCAAGGATCGCTCGAGGCAGCTAAAGAAGGGTGAGAGATGCCATGGGCACGAGCCTTACCAGAAGAGTATGCGATCAGTGAGACGTTCCACAATCGACAGCGAGCCGTAGACTGCGCCATCCAATGCCTCACAACTCCATAGACATGATTTTTCAGTCTCTGTAAGATTAAGGACAGAACCAGGTAACAACATCCATTGCAAAATCTTGTGTAATAAACAGTGTCCGTGTCATTAACTTGGCAAAACTCACCCGTCCAGTAGAGGAGCCATTCCTCCTTCTCTGTCTCGTCCTCGCTTTCAATTGCCTTGAAGCTCGAGTAGACCGGCACACCCACTCCCACTACAGCACTGCAGGAATGAACCCTAAAACGTGAGAACCATATGCATGCAAACTCTGCTGCAGAAGAGGGCCATTCACAACGTGACTCACCAAGCACATCGAAGGAGAACTCCCGAGGAGGGGGCTGGAGAAAGGAGCAGCTGGAGGCCTACCTGCTCAGTCCCAGCTGTACATTGGCATGAGTTAAGGAACACACACAGAAAATAGCAAAGGGCCGGAAACATTGGAGAAATTCTCGGAACTTACTGCGCCCCCTGCGAGAAAAGGCGACCCTCCAGCGAAAGCCGCCATGCTGCTGCCCTCACTCTTCCTGCGAGCCTGCCTGCCGTGGACGTGCCCCCTGGTTCGCGGAAGAGCAGGATGGCAAGCTGCTGCTTGCAGGCTCTCAGGAGGTTGCCTTGCCGGAAGTGGCTAGGGCTGACGTCACGCCGACGCTGGCTGCTGTGAAGCAAACTCGACCTCCCTCCCATGTACCGTACAGTGGGCACCGCCACTGGCGACGCGTCACGTGTACAGTCGTGTACACGTGGCAGTTGACGATTCGCCAGCGCCAAACGCCCCCGTCCCGAAGTTTTGCAGGGGCCCTGGGCTTCAGAACTTAAAGGTCGCGAGGCTTGAGGAGGTTTCAGAGTTAGAAATCGTCAGTATGTCCGTCCGTAAATTTTTCCCCAGAACGAGTTGTACTCCGGTGACATTACGATCCGCCTGCAGCGGAGTACTTTCGTAACTTCCTTTTTCGTAATGCTTTTCGTAACTTTTTGCTAAGTCGGACAAGAGCCCAATGACGGTAGGGGGTGTCAGACTTAAGAAAATTGTTTGTAAGTTTGAGACAAGAACGAGTACTCCGACGACATCGCGAATCTGGTGCAGCGGAGTACTTCCGATTTTTTCTTGTTCGTAAGATTTCGTGAAGTTGACACCCCCTATTTGCTCGAGCGAGGCAGGTCTAAGGACTGGATTTGCATATGCGATGCAATCAAGCAAGGCCAAGCCATGTCGGTCTGTCTGCCTGTCTGTCTGTCTTTCTGCTTGTCTGTCTGGCATTCTGTCTGTCTGTCTGTCTGTCTGTCTGTCTGTTTGTTTGTCTGTTTGTTTGTTTGTTTCTGTCTGTCTGTCTGTCTGTCTGTCTGTCTGTCTGTCTGTCTGTCTGTCTGTTTGTCTGTCTGTCTGTCTGTTTGTCTGTCTGTCTGTCTGTCTGTCTGTCTGTCTGTCTGACTATCTGTCTGTCTGTCTGTCTGTCTGTCTGTCTGTTTGTCTGTCTGTCTGTCTGTCTGTCTGAAAGAAAGCACCTGGTGCTCCATGGAAGCTATTGAGGGCCCTGCCACCCTTGGGCATTTGGTGCTGCTGCGACTCGTCCTATAGGGACGCGGAGGTACCAACCCACGCGTGCAAAACATGAAGGGGCACATGTGGCAGCAGGACTTGATGGCTAATAAGCACCCCTTGGATTAGCTCTGAACTGCCATGAAATCATGCGATAATAGTTTAACATGTAACACGTGTACAATGAGATTGTGAGACGACCGCACAGTAACAGTAAAGCGTAGCTTTGAAATGTACAAAGGTAACAACAACGTGGTTTTTTTCTAGTTTAGTCTATACCCTAAAACTTGGCCAAAAGTGCATGGATTTACAATTCGTTCAAGCCGGCCTCCAGTTCTTCGACGTCAGGATCAAAATTTCTCTCTTGCCCGTTTATTCCATCTCCCACATCAGCGTGCGTCGGCTCGCCACATGTTGGACAGGGCAGAGAAGAGTCAGAGTCAGATGAAGAGGTTGGCGTTCCAACTGCTGGACTTTCCGCATCCTGCAGATCTGACCTCCAATCTTCAGCCCTTGACTCGGCTTCAGAGTGCTGTCCCTGCGAGTCTTTCGAGGAAGGCCGTCCGGCTGGAAGAGCATGACAGTAGATCATATTTATAGGAAGAGCTTCCTTTTGGAACAGACTGCAAACACATGCATGAGAAGAAACAAGTGAGAAACCATAAGTATCTTCAACACCATCGAGTTGATGTCGTCCCACCTTCAAACCCTGAAGGGATCTAATGAGTCTGACTGCAGATCCTTACGGATGATGACAAAGTATTGTGGTGTAGAAGACGATCGTATATTGACAAGATGGCGCCTCCTTGATGACTGCAATGTAGTCGCCATCCTCTGCACAGACATACCGGACCTGCACATGCACAGCCACCTTCCAGACTAGTGAATTCTGTACCACAACATCTCATTCGCAAACTCGTTAAATCAGTCAGCTAAATCGGATTTTTCTGGGAATCCAAGGTCAAGAAGAGAAACAAAAAGGGCACCTGCGCTGTCCGATTATCGCTTGTCAAATCACAAGCAGTTCCATTTGTATATACATGTGCGTGATACCTGTTTCCCCTCTCCCATCGCTCACACTAAGGTTGGAATCCAATGTATTCAATGGAAACTCAGGTTAAGAAATGAAACTTCCAAAAAATACTTCAAACAGAAAGAGAGAAGCAAACCTAAGCTTGTTGACTGTATCAACTTCTCAAGAAATGCTTTCAAGAAAAGACGGGTACCTCTGCGCTGCTGTTTGAGAACGTGGGTCTTTTTGCAGGAAGGAGCCCCCCTCGCCCTCATGCAACTTAGCGGTTTCTTCTTCGCTGTAATGCCCCATGTAAAACTCTGCCACCATCTGGGAGAGTAGAACAAACATGATTAATGATTGAGCTAAAAGCTGGCGGCCCTAATCTCTAACTCTAACTGCTGAACCTTAGATCCTGCTAATTTCAGGTAAAAAGGCTGGTGAAAGGCTGGTTTAGTGTACTTGTTCGTTTTCAATGTGGTACTGCCGGATGTGTCGTTTGTAGCAGAGTTCATACGTCCACCATCCCTCCACCTGAAGATCAAATTTGAAAATTGAACCGGATAAAAGAAAATAGATTGAGTAGAAGTAGATTGAAACGAATCCAAAATGGCATCACTCAAATAGTCCTCATCAACGAACAGATGGCCAGCAATAAACATGCGATAAATAGGCCAGTCTTCCCCCATAATGCGTGCATTTTTTGCGGGAAGACGGTGAGACACAAGGAATGATTGCATACCCTGTAAAAACAAGGCAGACTCTTGAGAATATCTAGGAGATCTTCTGGACTTTTCTGCTTCTCTCTGCTTTTCTCCTCCGCAACTTTTGACGCGTTATGTCCATCTCCGCTCTCCTCGTCCAAAGGTGGTGGAAGAACGCACATGAACTTTTCTCCAATGGAATTCGTCATGTAAACCACCTCGTGCTCTGGGTCCTACAGAGTAATTTCACGTTATGTTAGCTGCAGTTGAGCACTTTCATTGAGCTTCAGCCTCCAATTGTTGAGATTGTGGGAGCATTTTTGCAGAAAGTGCAATTCGCTACACGCAAATTCTTGCAAAAGTGAAGTTCTTTTAAGATAGAAAGTGCACTCTTTCGTAATGACTTTTTCTCACAAAAGCCCAGCAAAAAGTCCCGAACATTGTCGTGCTTGTTTGGTACCTATAACCTCGTGGAACTCAACTACCCCATTCTTTTCGTTCTAACTGCAGTTTGGAGAACTTCAGTATACAAAAAATGTTGACATGAGGCACTAACCCTGAAATCCTACTAATCAACAAAGCGTGATCTTAAGTCTCTAAAGTAAAAGGATAAATAAAATGTGCGTTCAGATACATCCCACTGGACCAATGCCTCTCACAAAACAACTCGCAGCACAGAAATGGATACAACACCTACCACGTCCACCTCCATAGAGGCGCTTGCTGGCACATAGTTGACGAGGTACTTGGGGTCTTGCACATTCTTGAGTGAGATAATGGGCCCTGCAAACTTGCAGGAAAGTCTGCATTGTGATTTCACGAGAAGCATTGCTCTGCATCACGTTAACTTCAACCAAAACGTGACGTGTTTCTAAACTATAATCCAGTCTAACCGGCTTTTGCGACACTCAACCTGTTAAACCCAAATTCAACGCCGTCACCCAACTATCAAAACCTTAACATCTATAGTTCCTAGCCCTCAAATGGCGAACGCCAAATCAACCCTACCACTACCAATAGCCGCAACTAACTTCTAGCTTTAAGCTGGACCCAAAAATGCTCACCAAACTCTAGCCGAACATAACCAGAAGGTAGGACCCTAGTTCTACGTCTAAATTCTAATTTTGATTCTTGTTGCTAGCACTAGCCCTGATCTTAGCTCTAACTCTTAACCCGAAGCCTAGCCCTAGTCCTAACCCTAGCCCTAACCCTAACCCTAACGCTGAGACTGAGGCTAGCAATAGCACTAGCCCTAGCTCTAGCCTTAAACCTAAACCAAACCCCAAAACCGAACCGACCCTATCCTATCCCGAACCCTAACCCTAATCCAAACCCTAACCCTAACCCTAACCCACCTTAACTCTAACTCTTATCCTAAATCTAGACTTCACTAAACCTAACCTAACCCCAACCTTAACGTAAATAACTCTATCCTGACCATAACATTTACCACAGCCCTGACCCTACCTAAACCATGAGCCAATAATTTCTCGACATCTGGGCCTGACCCAGCCCATAATTAACCGTCTAAAGTAGCTACATCTGATCCATCGGATCATTCAAACAAACCACAAGCTGGCGATGAAGAAGCTATATCCTAGCCCACGGAAGCCCTGCCCATGCACATGCATGAAAGAAACGGGGATTGCAGGAGCCGGCCTGCACCCACCTGTTTTGGAAGAGAAAATGCTCTCCGCCCGCGCGCGATAGGCGAGCAGCAGCAGCGTGCACAGCACGGCTGAGGGGCGGAACATGCAGGACGACGCCATGCCGTCCATGGGGATCAAACGCTCCTTTCCTCCTTTTCCAAAACAAAAACAAACATCGACTTCATTGAAATGATGAGTTGATCAAAACCAAAAAGCTTCAGGACAGGGACGATCAGTTCCTTGGGATTCCTAAATGAAGGAACTAGTGTGTTATAAATTTTTAAAGTAGATTATATGTAACTAGAAAAAATAATAACATCTGCGCCAGTAGTCCAACGGTCAGGATAGATGCCTTCCAAGCATCAGATCCGGGTTCGACTCCCGGCCGGCGCACTTTTTCTTACTGGCCATCGCGATATAAATTTTGAATTTTGACGACCCAAGTTAGGAAAGACAAGGGGTTCCTGAGGTCGATTGGTCCATGGCCATGCGGGGGCATCGCCATCGTGAGACCAACGCGACATTGCTAATTTATCTCTCCATTCCAAACGGCGGGTCAATCTTGACTTTGGCATTGCGCCTCGGTAATTCGGATTTGACTGCGTCCACACTAGGGATGGCCCGCGTTATAAATTCCGAATATATTATATAATTTACAACGGGTTTAAAATTAGTAATATATTACAAACTAAAACACTTTATTACATATATTATACCCACTCGTTTTGAACAATTATCGACCGTACGACCGTACTCACACGGTCGTACGGTCGTACCATACCATTATTAGGTCGTTTTGGCGTTGGCGTTGCGAAATGCGTCCGTCTGGTTCACTCTGTCTGCTCGTGCTCGGGCCGCATAATACCGTACAGTCGTACGACCGTGCGACCGTACATGTTGTAAAGGCGTTGTAAATTAATATATATCAGCCGTTATCTAGTCGTCACAGTTGTATAATAGGGGGTGTCAGACTTAAAAAATTTCAGTACGCGTGTTCGTAAGTTTGACATCAGAACGAGTACTCCAGTATAATCGCGATCCGGCTGCGGCGGAGTACTTTCGTAACCTTTTTTTTCGTAACGCTTTTCGTAAGATTTTGTTAAGTCTGACACCCCCTAATATATAATATAATATATAGTCGTAACTAATCCATCCCTAGTCCACACACGGCGTTATCGAAGAGATTGGGTTCGAAATCGGTACACACATTCTTGCAAAATATGTGAACCGCGCTAGATCTGAAAGCACTGCCTTTTGACTAAATTCCGAAGCGCGATGATGACATGATTGAGATGCCCTATTTTGCAGAACGGCATGTCCTACTTTCGAATAGCATTTTTGGGGGGAAATGGTAGAGAACAAAGATCGGACCATTGACCATCGGCCTGCCATTTGGAACCACTGACAATGATTGGGTTCCAATCATTTCCAATGGTTGGCTGGTCCGCCTATCGATGGTTGCAACCAGTAGAGCTTGTCAGACTTAACAAAATCTTACGAAAAGCATTACGAAAAAGAAAGTTACGAAAGTACTCCGCTAAAGGCGGATCGCGATGTCACCGGCGTACTCCTTTTGGTGTAAAACGTACGAACAGACATACTGCACTGACGTTTTTAAAGTCTGACAAGCCCTATTGCAGTGGTTGTCAACCATTGAATCAATCCAATGGCTGCCAACCATTGGCAATATTCAAAACAATTACCTAGAAAAGCACAATATTTGTACGCCGTTTGCAGCTCACATATGTTCAGGGGAACCTTCGACCATTAATTATACCGCAAGTTACATACACATGTCAGTGAAAAAGTAGAAATGACCTGCAAGACTCCTTAACCAATGATTGGCACCACTGCCAATGGTTGGTTGATTGGCTGTCTAATTGGCTTCCACTGAACCAGAAACTGATCCACTAGGGCGAATGCCGAGTGCCTCATTTCAGACTGCCCAACGGAACTGTTCCTACATGGAGATGCGTGAGATCGGTGCGACGACACGTGTACAGCCCCCAGCGTGACGTTTTGTAGTGACGGGAGGACGGTTCCATGTGGACTGTTCCGCTGCCGTCGACGCCAGGTGCGATGTACGAAAGTCACACGTTCAATTTTGTCACACGTGTGAACTCCCTCCGATCTACCGTCGATTGACGATCGTACGACTCGCTTGACTCATACGCCTGCCCGGGGTTCAGGGCTGCATGTATAGTACGAAAACCCCCTCCTGTACAGTACACCGACCGTCGTATTGCTGACGTGCGGATAACGCTAGCGAAGCTGATTTTTTGTCATTTATTTCAGAGTACAGTCTAATCCCACAGCAAGGGGGGGAAACTTTCATTGAACTCGCGATGGCGAGGCCATCAAATGTACATGGACAAAGGCAAAATGCGGAACCACGAAGGACTGGTCACAAAGGACCAAAACACAATAACACGAAGCTAGGAGCGGAAAACTACGCCTAGGCACAACAACGCAGCCCTAGAAGCAGCCGCGAAGGTCACC
>CM074805.1:1992608-2017690 GCA_037447605.1 Zygnema circumcarinatum
CGGCCGTGGGGACACCAGGTGGCTCGGCTCCCGTCGCACAAGGTAGTTAGCTTCTTGAGCCACCGCAGCAATCGCATCGCGCACAACATTATGAGCCAAAATGCGTTCGCCCCCATGTGCGCATCGAAGAAGATGAACGCCTTGCGCATCAATCGAATCACCACAAACACAACGAGGAGAACCCTGCAATGGCGGATGGGGGAGCCCGAGACGAAGTCGCGCTGCAAGCTGAAACTGGCCTGGGGTCAAACGAAGGGTGGAAAATATCGGGGTAACAGCCAACCAAGCCCCAGCTCCAGGACCCGCACAAGAACGAAGCCGAGCACGCGCAACATCAGAAGGAAGAGCCGCAATAAGGGTAGAAAACACGCAGTCTAATCACGTTATAGTGACACTGTTTATAAGATCAGCATGGATATACTGACTTTTTTTCCGGGAACGGAATTGCACCACTGCAGATCCTGCGCCAGTAGTGACGCCATTACGGATATAATGACGTTGAAAAACCCTGATTGTTACTATATATTCAAAATGTCGATATTATCCACCCACGTATTGGAATATGCGTTACAAATATATTACGACCGTACACAAATCGACTAATATCGTCGTATATCGACTTGACCGTACATATCAAGTTGACCGTACAGTAGACCCCCCCAATATTTTCGCCCCTCTTATTTTCGCTCCCCAATATTTTCGCCCTGAATTTGCCATAATATAATACTGCCCGCCTATTGTTAACACGCACCCTTATATTTTCGCTACCCAATATTTTCGCCCAATATTTGCCGAAACCATGGCGAAAATATTGGGGGGGTCTACTGTACACTAGGGATGGCCCGCGTTATAAATTCTGAATATATTATATAATTTACAACGGGTTTAAAATTAGTAATATATTACAAAGTAAAACACTTTATTACATATATTATACCCACTCGTTTTGAACAATTAACGACCGTACGACCGAACGAGTACGGTCGTACGGTCGTACGGTCGTACCATACCAAAATTAGGTCGTTTTGGCGTTGGCGTTGCGAAATGCCTTCAATGGTTTTCTGTCTGCTCGTGCTCGGGCCGCATAATACCGTACAGTCGTACGACCGTACGACCGTACATATTGTAAAGGCGTTGTAAATTAATATATATCAGCCGTTATCTAGTCGTCACAGTTGTATAATATAATATATATTATATATATATATATTATATTGACAGTCTTAGTCAACAGTCTTAGTCTCCTCTTTACCTCTGATAGACTCTAGGCCCCGCGAACGGCGCTTCCGACCGTTGCGCCTGCTGCCGCTGCCTCTGCCGCGGCCACGTGGCAGCCTCTTGTCGTTGTCTTTGCGTTTTCCTGTCGCGTGTCTTGCTGCATTGCTCTGTTTTTGTTGTTTGTGCTTCTTTTCGTTTTTTGTTTTTTGTTTTTGGTTGTTTTGCTGCTGTTTTGCTGCGGTTTTTTCTGTTCTAACGTTTCTCGCCTTGTTTTCTGACATTTTCTGCCGTAGCTTGTCTTGCTGTGTTGCGTTTTCCCTTTTGTCTCCCCCTTTGCGTCTCTTCGTCCTTGTGCTTCTTCTTTTTGAGCTGCTCTCGCCTTTTATGCCCTTTCCACCCTTTTTCTGCTGTTTTTCTCCTTCCTTTCCCTTCTCCCTTCCCGTCGCCTCCCTGGTCCCTTCCCTTCCCTTCCTTTCCTTATTCCTCCACCTCTGTTTCCCTATCCCTTCCCTTCCAATCCCTTCCTTTGTCCTGCCCCTTCCTTTTCCTTCTCCCTTCCTTTCTCCTTCTTCCCTTCCCTTCCTCTTTCCTCCCCGTTTCTCCTCCTCTCCTTTCCTTTCCTCCTCCCTTCCTTTCCCATCCCCTTCCTTTCCCGTATTCCCCCCTTTCTTCTCCCTTCTCTCTTCTCTTTCCTGTCCCTTCTCTTCCCTCCTCTTCCCTTCCCTTTCCTCCCCCCCCCCCGCCTCCTCTCCCTTTCTTTCCCTCCCCTTCCTCTACCCCTTCCCTTCCATCCCCTTCCCTTATCCTTTCCCCTTTCCCTTCTTTTCCGTACCCTTATTCCTCTCGCCATTCCTTTCCTTTCCTCTCCCTCCCCTTCCCGTCCCTTCCCTTCTCTTCCCTACCCTTCCCTCCCCTTTCTCCTCCCCGCCCACCCGCTTCCCTTCCCTCATCCATTCCCTTCTCCTTCGTCATGCCTCTTTGTCGCTCCTCTCGTTCCCCTTCCCCTTCCCACCCCCTTGCCTTGTCATCTGCTGTTGCTCTTCCCCCTCCTGTCCGTTCTTCCCCTCTTCCTTCTTCCCCTCCCGCTGCTCGCCCCAGGCCTCTCCCCCGGGTTCCTTGTGATCATTGTGGAAATTGTTTTGGTCAGGGTGCGGGTTTGTCCCGGCATATGCGCGCGTGTCCTCTTCGTCCTCCTCCCATTGTCGACCCTTCTTCTACTCCCTCTTCTTCTCTACCCGTCACTGCCACCCCTGGGTCTACTTTGCATGTTGGGCCTAGTCCGGCTGCTTGGGTGTATGCTCGGTCTTTAGATGTCCTTGGGTCGTTTTTTGTTGGGTCCCGTCGTCCTCGTCTTTACGCTCGTATCCCACGGGCTTTGCGTGTTTGTGTTCGTGATGCTTTGCGTTTGCCTCTTGCTCGTCTTGCGTGTGATCCATCAGATGTTGCTGCTTGGCATGTCCTTCTTCTTTTCCCCCTTTGGGTTTTAATTTTGCCCCCTCGTGGTGGGGCCAGCGCCGTTCGCGAGACCCGTCGGCGATGTCTTCGGTTTTTGGGTGGGGATTGGGGCTTTGCAGGCGAGAAACACGCTGATCATTAGGTGCCTATTAGAAACGTCTGCCGCCACTTCGCCCGCCCTCTCCTTTGGACGCCTCCGGCTCGACGCATGCGACCGAGCGAGTTCAGTTAGGCGATGCGAGTTGTCACCAGCTGCTGCGGCTCGCCGACCCGCTACGCCGCTGGCCAACAAGCGACACTTTGGATGCGCCAGGACTCTCCATCGGATCGCCTCTTGATGTCCCTTCCTTCATCGACACTTTTGAGCCTGTCGACTCGTTTGTGCTTGATCGTGCCGCTTTCATTCGGGCGCTTACTCGCTCCCCTCATTTGTCTGCAGGGGGGCCTTCGGGCATGGTTTATGAGTTGCTTCGTGATGTGTTTTCTCCAGACACGGGGATAGTGGGTTTTGGTTTTGCTTTTCAGCTTGCTTGTGTGTCATATCGCCCGGGAGTAGGTGTTCCCTGCGTCCGTGGAGTCATATTCTTCGTCAGCTCGTTTAGTTTGCCCGCCCGCGGCCTGCGGGGGATTAAGCCCCTTAGCCGTGGGGAGGTTTTGTATCCGCATAGTTGCTCGGCGCTATGTGTTTTCAGTTACAAGGGGCCTTCAGGATCATTTTTTCCCCTTACCAGTTTGGTGTGACCCTGAGAGTGTTGCGAGGCGTAGTTCATGGCATTAGATGCGGCGTTGGATCTTCACCCGTTGGGTTGTTTTGCAGGTTGATGTGACAAACGCTTTTATCGGTGGATCGTCCTTGAGATTTTCGCCCGAGTTACGAGGCCCTGCACCGATTAGCGTCCCTTTTTCCTTTGATAGCACATTTATTCTGCGTTGAGCCCGCTCCTTTTCCTCTTGGCGATGCATCTGAGGTGGAGTGGCGACCTTGGAATTTCGCGACGGGACCACATAAAGCTGACCCATAGGAGGAGGTCCTTTGTTACGCTTTGGCGCACATTACGTCGCGCCGAGCTTCGACCGCAGGCTTTTCCAGGCTGCCTTTTTTTCCATCAGTGGCCGGCGATACTCATATCGTGGCCCTGCTGACCCCAGTCGTTACGCGTTTACTGATTTTACTACTTTCGATTGGCGCTATGCGTTTTGGCGGTAAATTTGTCGAGAAGTGTTTTGCTTGGTCTCGGTTGGTATCCCTTCTACCCTTCGGCTCCTTGGTATCCAGACTTGTGCTGATGGAATTGGTATTCGTGTTTTAGGCTGCCCTTTCGGCGTTGCTTCTTATGTTGATAGTTTTGTTGATGATGCTTTGGTTGAGGATACGTCTCAGGTCGATGTGCTTCCACATCTTTCAGATCTCGGGTGGCTTTTTCTTTGCTTACTCGTTGTTTTGCTTTGCGTCCGTCATACCTTTTGCGAACTCTCCCTCCTAACCCTGCTTTCCTTGAGTCATTGCAATCTTTCGATGAGCGTTTGTTTTCTGTATGTCATCGCCTTTTGGGTCCTGGTATTTTTGTTCGACCGGAGGGTCCGCTTGCACGTACGCAAGCCTCGCTCCCTATTTCGGCAGGCGGTTTAGGACTCATCCCGACAGTTCGTGTGGCGCCTTCTGCGTTTTTGGGTAGTTGGGCTCTCGTTGCTCCTATTTTGGCTTCGCGTTTTATTGTGGCTGATCGTCCGTTGCTTCAGTCTGTTGTCGCTCATGTTGATGATGGTGATCTTCGTTTCAGGTTGCATTAGCGTGGCGCCCATGGTTTGCTTCCTGCTAGTGTGCTCAGGCTGCGTCGCCCCGTTTGTTTAAGCTTGCCGTGAGTCTGTTCCACGTGTCCAGATCACTTTGACTGATGATGTTGTTGCTGCTGAGTTCTCTACCCTTATTGCGGCTCTTACTTTTGATGTTGCTCGTGCTCTGCTTCGCTCTTGTGGGGGTCCTGGGGCTGGGGCTTGGTTGGAAACGTACCCGATATTTTCCACCCGCCGTTTGACCCAGGCCAGTTTCAGCTTGCTGGTAGCGACCGTCTCGGGCATTACGGGGTTCTCCTGCGTTGTGTTTGTGGTGATTCGATTGATGCGCGGGGGCGTTCATCTGCCGATGTGCACCGCGGTAGAAGCGCATTTTGGCTCATAATGTTGTCGCGTCACGTTGCTGCGGTGGCTCAGAAGCTAACTACCTTGTGCGGCCGGGAGCCGAGCCACCCTGGTGTCCCCGGCCGACTGACCGTGGCGGTAGCGGAGTTAAACCCTGATTTAGCTCTTATGGATGGTGCGGTATTTTGGGGATATTGTGTTGGCGATCAACCCGTCAGCGATTTATTGTCCGCGTGCAGCACATCATGAAGGCGTGGCTGCTTTCGCTGATCAGGCCCTTCGCGGGAAGCGTGCATATGCTCACCGTGATGCAACCCGGCGAGTTTTGTTCCTATGGCTGTGAGATTTTTAGGCACCTCGACACCCACGTTTGGATACCTTCCTTAGCCAGTCGCCCGCCGCTCTTCGAGATGCTGCGGCCCCGGAAGCCCTCCTCCGGCGATCTTGGCTACACCTTTTATCGACAGCATTTCCGTCGCCCTTCAAAGCGTTGCCACCATCTCGCTACTTGGCGTGCTGCAGTTGTTAGTGACCGTGTTGGTGGACTTCCGCAGCTCCCTCCTCGCAGCGTGCCTCACGCTCCCACGATTTGACCTTCGCGCTGGCCGCTTCTAGAACTGCGTTATTTGTGCCTAAGTGATTTTCGCTCCTAGCCGTTTTATTGTGTTTGGTCCTTTGTGACCAGTCGCTAAATAGTTCCACATTTTGCCTTTATCCATTGTGAAATTTGACGGCGAAGCACGCGAAGTTCAATTTAAAGCCATAGTTTTTCCATTATATTATATACCGTAGAATTAATCCATCCCCATCAGACACATTGCCGATTTGTGGTTCGTGATGCTAGACCCCCAATATTTTCGCCCCTCTTATTTTCGCTCCCCAATATTTTCGCTCAATTTGCCAAAACTACTTTTAATATAATATCGCTCGCTTATCGTTAACATCACACTCCTTATATTTTCGCTACCTTATTTTCGCCCAATATTTCGCTGAAAAACCATGGCGAAAATATCGGGGCTCCATCACACCTACCCAATGCTGATGACGCCCAAAAAGCATAAATCGCATTTGCACGCCGTACGGGTATACCGAAAACATATGTACAACATTGTTACTATAAATGCGGGAATGACAACGTAATACTGATATAATGACACAAATGCGTGGGGACCGACACAGTCACTATAACGTGATTAGACTGTACCGTACAGAGGATCTGTTGAACGGTAGTGCTGCACCTGCACAAAGGTGGATCCGCCAGTTGGTAAGCGCCACCTGGCGCCCAGGACTTTTCGGCCCCGGGCAAGAGTCCAAACCGCCGCCCTTCGGGCGCACGGGACGGCCGTTTGGTCCGTACGGCCCCATTCATGGCTTGATCCGGCGGGGCCAAGGGACCGTACACCCCTGGCACTGTGCAACGACCGTACATTTTTGTACAGTAGCGGTACGGACCAGGCCCCTTCTGCTGTCCTGGGGCTGAGATAGGGCGACAGAACACGACAAAAGTCTTCTGTGAAGTCTCTAGTTTTATTTTCACCTTTCTTTCCATCGTTGAACAACCGCGCTGGGGCCTCTGACAGCCGTTCGATCGCGATCGGACGGCTATTAGAGGGGCATGACGCGACGGACGTCGACAGGGAGGGCGGCGCCTTGGCGCTGGAGGGAGGAGCAGTCAGGGCCTCGGCCATGGCGTGCGGGCCCTTGGCAGCTGCGGGGGATCAGGAGCAGCAGCAGCAGGAGGAGGAGGAGCAAGGAGCCATGGCAGCGGTTCTAAATGCTGCGAAGTAAGGAGGACGCGTGAGCATAAGTGACGCGTCCTCAAGGCGAGGAAGGCGGGGGGGCAGAAGCGGGAAAAGGGAGAGGCTATGCAGGTTTTGAGTTGTGAAGTATTTCTGAAAGAGGAGGAGAGAGGAAGGGAGTGCTCGCGGTTTAGGCCAAGGTGCTTCCAGTAATAGGAAAGGATAGCCATGGCTGCTGCGAGGGAGCTGCGCGAGGACTTGCAGGGCGACGGGGACGACGGCATGGTCGCAAGCTGGAGGAGAGAGGGGAGGGCGGGCAGGGACTCTCCCTCCGAGTGGGAGGCGCGCTGGTTGCAGGAATAGCGCTGGCACTCCTTCTGGCAGGGCATGCGGGAGCGGGATGGAGGGTGGAGGCAGAGAGGCTGTGGGAGGAAGGGAGGGACCAGCGAGAGGGAGGCCTGCAGGAGAGTGGCGGAGAAGGAGGGGGGACTTTTTCTTCTGAAGAGTCTCTCGGCGGAAGGCATCTGCTTTACAAGCGGGGGAGGGGGAGGGGGAAGTCTTACCCTAAGCTGGGGCCATGGCCGGTAAGAATTCGCTTCTGAGAGTCCTGAGGCAGGAATTTTAATTAGGATCGAAGGCACATCCTTACAGTTATGAAATCGAACGAATGCGTGCACTTGAGCTGAGTTATGATGGAGTGGAACTCCTTCAGTAGGGTCATAGTAAACAGCAGCATCAGCTACAGTGAAATTTGAAAGGGGTTGAAGCTATCAGCTTTCGGTGCTTTCTGTTGCCTTTGTGGATACGTGGAGTTGGCCTTGCTGCGCTCCTGCTATTGTTCGCCTTGTTAGGGCTAAGTCTATGGTGGACTTAAATACCTTTGGAGGAAATCGCGCAAGAAAGAAGAAAGTGATTGAAAGTGCGCATGAAGTGCGCAATCGTTGGGGAACAATAGTCTACGTCCTAATGTCCATTCTATCTGCTGCAGGGCGTTGATTTGTCTTATGTAGGCAGTCATATGCGACGGCACTATCGATTTTTAGACCTCAAAGCGAAGAGATGCGGATTAATTCGAGATTTGAGGGGGCTGTTGTGGAACGACCACGCCAACTATGATAACTTAACCAGATGGAAAAGTCCGGCTATCCCGGGATCTATGTTCGACCATACAATAAGCTTTCGCTATCGGAGGACAAAGAAGTGGAACAGACTCCTCCGTCGCCACACTTCAAAGTATCAGGTGAGAAAGAGTGCAAGGGAGGTGTTGTTGCAAAGAACAACGGAGTGAAAGCTAACCGAGCATCTGCAGTGGGGTTAATGAGACACTAAGTTTGATATCCTGATTAGCCTCTGAGGGGACAGCAGTGACTGCCCTGTTCAAGGGCTACATTCCATGCAAACATCATTCTGCAGTGTGGCGCTGAAAAAATGGGAGCGATTATTAAATTATTCTCTTGGCTATATGAGTTTCTCTTGAATGCAGTGCACTGTCCTTCTTCGGGGTGTTGACTACGAGAAGCTGAGAGATTGTCCTCTTGTGAAACAAAGGCCATTTGACGGAGAAGTAGTTGCACCGCGCGTCGAGCCGGACGAGCAGCTCACTCTCATAGCCGTGGTCTTTCCGCAGGTGACCCGCCACGACCTCCGGCTGAGAACCATCAGACTCCGTTTGGATGGCAAATTTGCATGAAGCTGACCAGACTCAGAGCTGCGACTTCGTTCCATTGCCATTTTTCACCGCGTTCTCGATTGCTCTCTCACTGCTTCTCCTGTAGACGGTGCCCCCTAGCTTGATCTGTGGCCTTTGACAGCTGCAGTGCCGCTACTTTCTTGGCAGTATCACGCCTTCGAGAAGAACAACCAGTTTTGGGGCACCAACTTCACGGAGTGGTCGAACCTGAAGTTGGCCTTCTTCAACCCCTGGACGCTGCAGACCATCAAGCACCCCATCAGCAGCCATGGCGGCTACTACAACTTTCTGGATCACGACCAGCGCCAACTCACAGGGCGCTTGGCGAAGCATTACGGAATTGGGGTGAGCACAGGCTCAACAAAATGCCCAACATGGAGTTTGCTTTATGAGGCAACTGAATCTGCAACGTAGAGTGCAATGAAACGAAGCTGTTTCAGAGAAATCATGTTTCCGTTTGCTGGGAAGTTGGGTTTCAGGGTTTGGCTTACCACCACTATTGGTATAATTGCGACACGCGATTCATGGAAGAGCCTCTCCTGCGCATTTTGGAAGATGGAGAACCAGACCTTCCCTTCTCTTTCATTTGGGCCAATCACGCTTGGACGCGTGTCTGGGATGGCTTCAATGGAGAGGTCCTCCAAGATCAGGTGAGATGCACTGGCGAGCCGTCGAGAGCCACCGCAACCAGTAGCATGCACACACACACACACACACAACTCCGCACACTGGAATGGGTACATCGAATCTACCGAAATAGATTACTCCCTCACACGTGAAGCTCCTCTTGCCTTTTTGCTCACGCTGCAGAAGTACGGAGAAGAGCATTGCTGGCGTCGGCATTTTGAGTGGCTCCTGCCCTTTTTTGAAAGCCCAAAGTACATCAAAGTCAACGGAAAACCTCTATTCGTGTTCTATGTCCTACACGAAATCCCTCCAGGAGTGTTTGAAGCCATGGTGGCTCTCTGGCGGGAGCTCGCAGTAGAGAAGGGACTTCCGGGATTGCACATAGTGCAGTCCCTCAATTTGTGGGACACCGAGGTTTCCCCTGTTGTAGACGCTGTGATGGAGTACCAACCCAACATGCGGCGCGCCTATGTGAAGCATCAGACAGAAGCTCGGGCTGAGAAAAGGATGCACCCCACGCACTACAGAGGCGAGTATTTGGGATGGGATAACTTTCCAAGGCATAATTCAGAGCTTGGATATGTGAACGGGGGCTTTGACGACGACCCCATCCATGTGGAGGCGAGGCTGAGGCATCGGATGAGGGTGGCAAGGAGGGACCCCAACAAGGAGACTCCCAACCTCTTCTTTCTCACCGCTTGGAACGAGTGGGGGGAGGGGAACAATCTCGAGCCTGACAACGTGTTCGGGTAAGCGACGGTCCACTTGACCTAAAGTCAAGGAAGGGGGGGGCAGAGAGTGGGAGAGGGAGGAAGGCTAGGGAGGATCAGAATGGGACTGGTTTCAACTCTACAACGAGTCGTATGGATAATAGGAATTTTAGTTCATCTACTGCGGCAGTTCGGCCGATTCAGCTGTTTTGAGTAGAACTCATCACTGGGAAGGAGGCTGGGTCCACACTGCAGACCGATTGAGATCTTGAGAAATTCAGAATTCAATGTTATTTTTAAAACACGTTCACATGCTCAAAAGTTAAGCTTTACTCGGTGGGTAAGGGGTAAGCTGCACCACCAAGAAGTCCCGTAAAGTCACCTGAAGTAGACCTCGTGATGATCTAGTTTTTTCCAGACTGACTGTTCCCTCTACCTTCCTCCTTTCTTTCTCTCCCCTCTTCCTGCCTTCCTCAGATCGCTTCCTCCACCTCTCACTCTTGCCTTTCTGAGGAAGCGACAACTGAACCAAAACCTTTTGTCTAGACAGGTCCATCGGAATGGACACTTCTGTTTGAAGGCCTGACACGAGAAGATTGTCAAACTCAGTTTTTCAGTTCAGGCTTTTATTATGTGTCGTAAGTGGCCCATGGCATATTTAAGCTAGTCATTAGGCAAAAATCTGATCGCGTTTTTCTGAAAGAGTATTGGTTCTTCAATGGAAGTTTGATTAGCCGCTTTGTCGTTTGTCCAACCTAAATTAAGTGACATATGGCAACTACAATAATGACGGGCTCTTAGACGAACAGAAGGAATACAGCAGAAGAGTGATTTTTTCATTTATTTCACTTTTACTTCCCGCCTACAAGACTGAAACATCTGAACTGGCGGTACTCCTGGCTTACCCTTGGAGTCCATTTCTTGAGCATTCTCCTCCTTGAGCACGCAGAACCATATCTTGCAACTGCCGATGGATAAATGAGTTGGCTCCACTTCTACTCCTCGAGTAATTGAACCCTGATTCGTAGTGTATTAGGAACTAGATGCTCTCGTCAGCCTGCACTTTAGGGAGGTTTTAGAGACTCCAGCCTCTTTTGCAGTTACCCATTCTTACTGACTGTTTATGGTTTGCCGTTCTTGTGAATGGTTCTCCCTGTTTAAACTTCAGATATGGCAACTTGAATGCTGTGGCATCTGCATACACCCGCAGCAAGGCTCCCTACGAAACATTAAGCGACAAGCAAGTGTTGGAGCGCCTTATTGGAAGCATGGAAAGCTGCAAATTAGTGCTTGACATCATTTTGTATACACAGACGTATGACATCGACTTCCGGCAGTATGGATCCTACAGTGAGTGGGAGGGGCCCAAAAACTCAACGGAAATGCGTTATTCCATGATGTCCAAGCGACGGCAAAAATATGCCGAGCATTGGCAGGAGGTAGGCTTCTTCTTAGGCCGAGAATTTCGCCTCATTTCGAATTCGGAAGCGTTGGAAAACGGGGCCCCTCGTTTGAAATTGTGTAAATTGTTGATGAATGCCATTCTAGACAAAGTAGTTGTCCGATATTACTTTGAACTAGTTGACGAATCTTAGGATGGTTGACCTAGGCCATTATGTGGATATATATCTCGTAGGGCGTATTGGGCACGCCCATGGTCAGACATAGGTACATCAAAAGAGCCCTTACCTCAGGGTAGTTTCTCTTTTTTGTCCACAAAAGAAAAAAGTGTACTTGTAGCTCGTTGCGATACATCCTAAATGATTCTTTGATGTGTAATTCTGACGGCTGGGTATCAGTCGTTGGCCTCCTACATAAGAGGTGAAGTCAGATTTCATAATTCAGTCCATGAATGAACCTGCTCCCGACTTTCTGCTGCTGCATTCACTTTAGTTCCAAGTATGCATAATCGAATATGCCAATGTAGTGACAGGAGGACGCTTGGCTCGACGAGCTGAAGTACATGGCCTTACAGCCGCTGCCTCGCTCTTCTCAGTCTCGTAAACATGCGCAGGGTGGGCCCTCCTTCCTCTGCCACTCCCAAGGTGCCTCCGGGAGAACCGGTCCCTCCAGTTCCCCAACTAAAGAAAATGGTAGTGCACAAGGGACAGGAAAAGGCCAAGGGTTTGCATGAGAGTTGCTGCCAGCAGACTCCAATATAGGCTTCAGTACCTTCGAGCCCTACTTGGCAACAATGAGGGGAATTTGGGTCCAATGAGAAGGACGGCCCCGAAAAGTCTTCGATGAGATTCGCCTCTCCTGCTCTCTTTCCTGGCGCTTTAACTCTATCGCTGCGTCCTCTGCCTGCTTTCTATCTCTCGCTGCTTTCATCTGCTTCCTGATGGATTGCCCGACTGTCCTACTCGCCATCTGTGCCGACACTCGGCAGTAGGAGTGAGAAGCGCGAGGGAGGCGTCACTAACAAATCGATAACAGGAACAAGTGAACAGGTGCAGAAGCAAAATCTATTGCTGCAGGTGCAAGTTGCTGTGCGTCTAGGCGAAGAAGGCGAAAATGAGGACGAGGGAGAGAGAGTGAGCGAGGCAGGGAGGAAGGGGAGGAGGGAGAGAGCGGGGGTGAGGGCGGGGGCGAACCGGGTAGGGGTTGTCCGACTTAGCAAAAAGTTACTAAAAGTTTGCGATCAGTATTGCGAAAAGCAAAGTTACTGACGTCTGATAATGTTTGCTTTGCCGAACCTGAACCGAACCTGCTGCATGTCAACCGTGCATAAAGTGCAAGTCCACTTGTTGGACGGCGCGGCCCAAACGTTCTGTCCGTACAGCTCGTCCCAAAAAGTATTGTTCGTACAACTCGTCCCAAAACGTACTGACCGTACAGTCTATCCGTACGAATTCGTCCGTTCCCGAAAGGGCGGAGTGACGAAACGGGCGTCATCGTGACGTCATGGCGGTACTGGCGTCCCCCTTCCTGCCCGCCGCCTGCCGCCTCCTCCCCCTCCGCCTGCCATGGCCCGCCCCTCCTGCCGGCGCCCCTGCTGGCGGAAGCATAGTGTTCAAGCTTGCAGGGAGGTGCTTCGTTCATTGTAGGTGAGGGGTTGAAGACGGTGCTTGCAATCCTTGGAGGAGCATGTCCAAGTATAACTATGTTGTTCGAGTCTCATTAATGTATAAAGACTTCTTCCTATACTTTTTTTCTTTTTTGCACTTCTCGTGTGTGATTCCCTCATCGTTTGCTTTGAATTAAAATGGGCATATGCATGAAAGAAATTGAATAAAGTAGAGAAAATGTGGGGGCAAGGGGGGAGAGTGCAGGAGGGTGCCTATAGGATCGTGGTTTGTTTGGGTGTTTTGCAACACATTCCTTGGAATCCCTTCTTTAACTACCACCACCATTCACCTCGGAAGTTTCCCATGGGCTGTTTCCATCGGCCGACCGACTTCGCCAGGAACGCACCAATCCATCCCTCCCTCGGGAGGCTATTTTTATCATAAGGACGAACAGACAGTATTGAAAATGCAAAGTATTGCATTGATCTCCCAATGCTACGCCATCACACGCTTACGGACAATATCAAGAATACTGGAACTCAGAAGCTGAACGCTACGGGGCCACCCACTTGAAAGTATTGAAGGCTTCCGTCTCTAGTACTTCTCACCTCTGTGCGCTGGGCCGGCTGCCAGCTGCGCGTTTGGGACCACCTAGACTGGTCTCGGGATCAACCTCGCTAAGGTCAGTAGTGGTTCGAAGCGGCGCGTATACCGGTATACATGAGTCATACGCCGGATGCGGGTCGAGGGATCACTAATCCTCACTACATCTTCCTTACGCTGAACGAACTGCCGTCCGCATACCGCGTTACCGCTGTAATTTTATCGATTTGCCACGACTCAAGGCCACAATGCTGTAGGATCCGACCAAGACCGACGCATTTTGCCGGCGTTGCCAAGGCCGGCCACGCTGAATGCGGGGGTAGCCAGACGGCCAGGACACCTTCCACCCACTCCGCTGGTAGGTGGACACGCTGGGCAGCCTCACATCGGGATGTGCCTCGCCTCCAACTCTCCACGGTAGGAGGTTCAACTGGGAAGAAAGAGGTGGGCTGTGGTGACCGCCGCCACCCAACGAACGTGCATCGGTGATTCGGGTTGCACCTCACTGTGGCCGCGCCACTCTCCGCTCGCTTCTCGCTTCTCGCTTCTCAGCCTCTCACAATAACTCGAAATGGCCAGGTAAAGAGTTCCTCGCTGCCAGGCCAAGGAGTTGATTACCAAGCATTGTATCGAGCCGCCACAAGGCCTTCTTTGCTGTAACTCAAGGGTCATGGTGACCACTCGCCGGGCCTAGGGGACCTGGGCCTGGTGCCGCCACTCCTCCACCACCACCCCCGACGAAGTGATGGAGAGAACTCGGACCGCGTCGCCCCTGGGCCGGGAGGGGCCTGGGCCTCGAGCCTAATGGACGACTGCGTTATCTTCGCGGATCGGGCCAGCCACCCTCCAAGGCCACCGGAGCCGCTGCCCCGCGGAACTGGCCGATCCTGATGTGATCGGGCCCACATCACTGGCCCTCAAGATGAAGCAAGAGGGATCGACGAATCGGGAGCGGATGTATGCGCTACTGCTGCCGCTACCATGGCCTCGTGACGCAGGTGTGGATTTACATGGGAGCTCACGGCCCGCCGCCAGCGACATCAGCCCAAACGGAGTTCCCGGCCTTGACAGCCCCGGAGGATCGGCAGGCGTATGCCCTCAACCCCCTCGCCGTGCAGGTGCGTGGACGCAGCGCCAGGTCCCTCGGGAAGTGGGTTGTGCAAACCACCTCGGGTAGCGCCGTCTCTGGGTCTCCGACAGTTCCCAACCGTCACGGGCAATGGCAGGAGTCCTGACCCCCGGCTTTTCCACTGGGAGTCACCCCACGGGCGCGAACCACCTCAAAGAATGGGACCCCACGGGGTACCACAGCGGAGGGAGATCCTGCAAATTCTGACCGCCCCCAAGAATCCCATCAGGATGCCCGAATTCGCCAAGCGGCCCCTCTTCAGCTTAACATCCTACTCACTCTGGACCGCCACTGTGAAGAACTGTCGGGTCAAATCTTAAGTGGCTACCTTTCCGGCGCACTCAACCGTCTCTCCAAATGGGTAAGCTTTTGCTACTCAAAGACTGAGGAGCGATACCGCTAAGCAGAGAGGGCTCTCTCTCTGATGAGATTGGGATTTATCGATAAGTCGTGATGAACTTATCAAACACTTTGCCTTGGATCCCATTGAGTGCCCTGGATAAGTTTCTTAATACTGGCCCAAACCGGCAAATACAAGGCCAAGGAAATTTCATGTATGCCGGGTGCTCTCAGATTACCACTACAAGCCCGGACAGCCGAAGTTCTTTTTCCACTTCAGAATGGCTTCAAGCCACACCTACGAAGAACATGACCAACCCACTCACTCCTCAAACCGCGACCCCGGGCCGACCCCCCCGGAAATTGCACTTGATGCAGCCTATTCACTGACACCGCCTCGCAGCGAGCGCAGCCCCTTCCCACCCCCTCAGAGGTCAAGGACGCCGACACGCGGGAAGCGCGGGACTCAGCCCCGCCAAGATGGCAGAAAGAACAAGCCAGCAGCTCTGCTGGCCGCCTCACCACCCACCGCCGCCAGGTTGACTCGTGAGGAATGGGAGAAGACGCAATGTGAATAAGCGTTTCCGGCCGCCAAGTAGTGAGGGAAACGGATGTTCCTCTCAACGCCTGGGCGACGTATAGCGGCAGGTCGAGGGCTTCAAACCCACCAGCTGTTCTTTGGGGTTGCCATTAGCCGGGTGGCCACGCTAAAGTTGTGGGGAGGGATGAGACCGCCGCTGTGTCTGGGACATTTGTTTCTTAGAACCCTCGACATTCTAAATTCATATATCGCGTGCCTTTGGGAATGCAACACGCATCTTCGTGGCGCTGATGCGACTGCTTCATTTCCTCTCCCCGCCATCAGAAATACCTTGGGGCTTACGGACGTATCGATTTAACGCTTATCGCACGCTCTGGTCCTCAACGCTACGTGGGCTTACTTACGTTTCCTACGCACGCGCCACGGACGTTGGTGATGTTACGGAAACACCTCCCATATCTCATACAGACGCTACTGTTCCTCGCCGACACGGTGCAGCCAGACCTTTCCCAAATACCACTGGGCGTCAGCGTAATACTGGGCTGAGGAAAAGTAAGTAACACGCCAGCGCAAGAGACGTGGAAGCGATCCACCAGCCGGGTTGGCTCACCCTACACATCGCGCGAGGACGGCTCGTCTCCTCAACCTTCGTGACAGGCGGCGGCGCATCTATGTTCCACTCCGGGCTTCATCGCGCCATGACCTTCGGCCGGTCGCCGAACGGCCACCCGCCAGCTTCTTCGCTCGGAGCATCGGGCAGATGCTAACTATACTTCAAGGCTTCACCCGTGTTTAAGCTGACCACGCCTCCCCATTCTGAAAAGTTTCAAGTACTGGACGGACGCTAGTGGGCGATCTCTCGTAAATGCCACACTCAAGATCGCTCTCCATCCTACCCGGCAAATGTTGTCTTCTAACACAATAACCGCCCTCAAGATCGAGCAAATATTTTGGGAGCCATTGCTAACCACGGGTCAGGCGCACAAATGGATTCTTTTTCTCGTCTCCACATCGTGATTCTCGCGACAATGTGACAGCGCCATTCTCGCACTCGGGCAGAGCCGTCCTCTCGCCGCTGCCATTGAGTTCTGCTACCTTATCTCGTGCTCAGCCCGCGCAAATACAAAAAGAAGTAAGCGGTGGAGGCACCTTGTACCATGCGCGCACGCCACGCATAACGACCGGTGATTGCCGTTTCACGGCGATCGGGGACGGCGTGGTTCGCCATCCACGATGCTCGGCCGCTCCATCCTGCATCCAACCTCTCGGCGCACGGTCTGACGCCTTCCCCATTTAATTTCCAAAGAGGTCGCAATTATCAGAAGGGGCATAGCCAATCCCTGAAGCTCGAAAGCAAAGCCGCTTTGGCGGCCGATTTATCGGCAAGTCCAAAACCGAAATGCAGTTAATCGGGTAACTTTATTGCTTTACGCGGCCGGATAGCAGCCCGCCCAAAGCCCTGGGGGCTCTACCCCGTTTGCTCTTGTCAGCAGTAAAGATGGCTCGCTGGTGACGCGTGATTGATGAAGCCGCCAAGCACTCAACAAGATCACCGTAAAAGAATCGCATTTGCTTTACCACGCATCGCATGACGGTTGGATCGCCTTCACGGGCGCCAAAGTGTTTCTTACTTTGACTTGACCTTGCTCGTGGGTATCATCGACCGCTGGCCACTGCTCGATAGCGCTAAAACCGCTAGTTCTGACGTACGATCGGGTCATTTCCAATATAAGGTATTGCCCCTCGATTGATCTCAATGCTCCGGCAACTTTCCGCCGCCGCTTCTAACGATGTTTATCGGTACGGACGAAGTTTGTTTTCGCTTTACCCTCGACGCATATCCCTGCTCTCGCGAAGCATCTGAGGATCTACCTCATCTTCACCAATGCCCGGAAAGTTGCCTGAGACCGAGAAACACCGCTATGCCAAGCAGCTAAGAAGTGTCACTCATGCGCATGGAAGCTGCTTTTATCTCGGGCATATGCCCCCACGCATCGGCCTTCGCCCCGCCAAAAGTTCTCGCCGGGTGTAAAACTGGCACCACCGACTCTCGGGCTTGAGGTCTTTTCTCGGGCTTATTTTCGTAGCTCATCCGCGGTTTAAGAAGTTGCTACCCTTGACTAATTTGGACACGCTCCGCCCCTTTACATGGGACCCCTCAATGCCGTGGACGCATTCGGGCGGCGCCATGCACTTCAGCACGCACTCCACTGCTTACGGGACCCTCGGGCCCAACCTTACGTAAGTGGTTTTGTGATGGGATTCAACACTGCGCCGCCTTGTTTCTGGCGACGGGTCAACCGGGCGCATGAAAGTCGCAAAATGAATCCCCGGCCGAGCCGCCAAACTATTCTCGCACGTAACGGTGAACCGCCACGTCCACCGGTGACACGGGCACAGCTATTTGTAGTGCGTCACTGTCATCACACCACCGCCTAATTTCTACCCAACACCCTCGCTTCAGGGCGCAGCACGCCGTCCGGAAATTCTCCAAAGGTTTGACCGCTGTAAGGCTTTATCGGCGTCAATGTCGCGTACTCCAGTGCGCGCGATCTTTGCTCGGATGGTGCCGTTTCTGCCGCATCGGAAGTGTTGGGCGAACGAGATGACAGAGGTGAGGGGCTCACTTCAAGGAAGCCCTCGCTCAGTATGCTTTTGTCATGTATCCCTTCCACTGACGTAGGCCAACCCTCGCCTCTCCAACCGCATGACGCATCCAGAGGGTATACCGGTGATCCTTGCTCCCCGGACGGCCAAGGTAATGGGCTATAAGGACAAAGTGGGCGCTCTAAGGACTCCATTCTCAAAATTACCTGGCCAGCGCTTTGGTCGCGTGCCTGCTGCCGGACTGCATTTTGCCAGCCTCATTCTCGTGAGCTACATCCTCCTCGCGCATCGGTGTCAAGCATGGGAGCCGCTAAAACCCGGCACGCCCGGTTCTCGCGGCCTCGACTTCGGTGGACGCGAAAGCATATGCATCGCTGTCCAACTTGTCAATCTAAACAAACCCCGCGACCGGCAGATCCTCGCCACCAAGTACCACACCTCCTCCTCGAAACGGGACAAGCAAGGGTATGGACTTGATCGGCCATCTTCCCTTCGCGGACACCCTGGGTAATGACCCACCGCCTTTGTCGTGATCGACCTCACAAGATGGTGCATTTTGCACCACCACTACACCGGCCGGGCCGCCTAATTTGTAGACCGCACGGGTTGTACGCTGACAAAGTGTGGGAGCCAGCATTTGCCTCGGCCGAATTGTGGGTGCGCCCCATCAAAGGACCACGCATTCACCGCCATTTTGACTAGTACCAAAATCGCCGGGGACTGGGCAAGCGTTGAGTATGCAAATTTTTCCACCCAAGAAACCATGGCTGCATCTAACGCGTAATCGTGGATCCTCGGAGGGATTACTACCTCCGTGACATGGACCTTACCCCCCCGACGGGCGGACGTAATCGGCCCCCAAACCGCAGTACGCCATCAATGCTTTCCCCAAGAGTCCATCTGGTATTCACCCCCTTTCTTCTTGAATCTTTGGCCAAGATCCTCTAAATCCCCGCGAATCAAGGGATCACCGGACCAAATACTGGGCGCCCACAATCCCCGCATCCTTGGAAGCCGAGAGTGACCACGGGGATTCCAACCTCGCATCTTTTGTCCGGACTAATGTTCGAGGCTGCGCAGGCACGGGCAGACTCGCTACCGCCCGGCCGCTGGCTAAAGGCTCCATAGCCGACCGGGCCATCGTGACTCCAACTCACCTTCAACGAAGGCTTACATGAGGTGTTGCTGGGCACGGCTAACTTGAGACTCAAAGCTTACGTATGTAACACGTGCAGTGCCGCGTGGCCCCTCGCCTTTCCCACTCCACCTTTTGGGTCGTGCGGAAGCCGTAATCAACGACGCCGCTATTGTGGTTAGATTTACCATCCACAATGCAAGGTGCATCCGTCTTTCATGTGGGCTTGGCAAAAGGTCTATCAGAAGCGATGGGAGGATCCAAACACCTCCCCAATTGAACTTGGAAGGTGAACTTGAGTACCAAGTTGAAACCATTCAAGCCCACCGTGACAGAGAAAGGGTCGATCTTCCCGGCCACGCAATACCTCGCGGAAGTGGTTACTATGGGGTTAACATGGGGAAGCCGGTGGCAACTTAACCAATTGCCAAGAGCTCACCAACTTGCACTGGAGGCGCAGCTGTGAGAGCTGGCGAGGGCGTGCACGGGGTCACCGCCCCCGCTAAATCCTCGGAAAGGACTTGACCGATTATCACAGCCCTCCGTTATCACGAGTTCGACGCTGCTGGAAACTACGAGCCGCTTTTACTACCTTCACACACGCGTGAATCAGGCGTCACATTCGCCGTGGGGAGTAATGTAGCCAAACGCTACAGCCACCCACGTACTTAGGCCTCGCCCTAGTACTCTCACCTCGTGGCCGAGTGGCCAAGGCGTTTCGGGACCACCTAGACCGAAGGGTCCGGGATCAACCTTGCGAAGGTTGCAAGGGTTCGGCGCGCGCGTATAACAGACATATATGAGTCGTCGGCCATGTGGTCGGGATCACGGACCACCACATCTTCCTTTACGCTTTGAACGTAACCGCCGCCCGCATACTACGGGTTACCGCTGGTACGACGATCGCCGGGGCCGACCCGCCGCCACAGAGGGATCCATCACAGACCGACGTGACGGGCGGCGCCGGCCATGTTAGCGAAGGCTACCGCTGAATGCGCGGGTGATGCCTGCGACGCTGTACACCTTCGACCCATTCGCACGTAGAGGACACGCGGCACCGCCATTGGACGCTCGCCTCCAACTCTCCATGCAGGAGGTTCACCCGGGAAGCTAGGGGCGAGGGTGACTGCCGCTACCCAACTAACGCATCGGCATTCGGTTGCACCTCGCACTGTGGCTGCGCCTACCTTCCGGCTCGCCGCCCGCTTCCGCCCTCTCGGCCAACTCGAGCTGGTGTGTTATTCCGCCGCTGTGCCGGCGGAGTTAGATTTCACCGCTGGCGTAACCGTGATCGCGCCACCGCTTGCATGCATCCTCCTCTCGCGACGCCTCTTTGCAACGCTTCTCATTGTGTCGACTATTGATCTAAGAATTATTGGACAACCATTGGATGGCAATGGTTGGACGCTCATCGAAGTTATAAATCAGCCGATCGGTTGCCAACCGATGCCAATCGCTGACATTCGATCGGGTTTGGAACCGCGGATGCCATCGGAATACAACCATTCGGGATCGGTGTTTGGAACCGCCGATGCCAATCGCTGCCAACCATTCGACTCGTTTGGAACCGGATGCCACCGGGTTATACCAGTCGAATGCTGTTTCGGATCCGCTGGTAATCGTTGGCAAACCGAATGGTTATATCCATTAAATTCAAAATGGTTGGCAACCATTAAATCACTAGTTGTCAACGGTTGGCAACCCACCAAAATGATGTGTACAATAGGGGTATAGCCCTAACTGCATAATCGCGACGTCCTTAGCCGTCAGCTGTCCTTAGGAGATTCCGCCCGATGTGGAACCGACCGGCGCCTTAGTCTAGTGGGAACACGCAGAACTAGCCTTTGGCCACATGGCGAGTGGCTATAGGTCGCGTCGTCGAACCAGTCGAATGGTTGTTTCAGTACTGCGCCACTGGTTGGCAACCAGTCGAATGGTTGTTTCAGTCCGCAACCACTGGTTGGCAACTAGTCGAATGGTTTGGAACCAGTGGATGCCACTGGTTGGCAACCAGTAGAATGGTTGTTTCAGTCCGCAACCACTGGTTGGCAACTAGTCGAATGGTTTGGAACCAGTGGATGCCACTGGTTGGCAACCAGTCGAATGGTTGTTTCGATCCGGCGGCACTGGTTGGCAACCAGTCGAATGGTTGCCAACCAGTGGCATCCAACCAGTCGACTGGTTTGTCTCATGGTCCGATCTGTGCAACGTTTCCTTCACTCGACGTTGACGACTGACTCATGACGACTTGATGATGACTTGATGAGTAGAATCAACTGAAAACCGGTTGTCTCCCAATCGCGTTCCGCCACGTGGCTACTGAGGAGCCACGTTCTAGCAGTACAGAGTCGGAATGTGTACCTAAATTCAAAGCTCCCCAGAATCACTGCAACAATTAATTAGATGGCCCGAGTTTATAAAGTCCTAATTATATTATATACTTTTTACAACGGGTTTAAAAAGAGGATATAGTACAAAGCACTTTATTACATACATTATACCCACCTGTTTTAACAATTAATCCACCGCATTTAATCAAGACTGCACGTCGCACGGGTCGTACTCATACCAAAATTAGGTCGTTTTGGCGCTATGCTGTAGCACGTGATAAGTAAGGCGAGACCGGCCGAGCTAGTTGAAGGTGTTACCGCCACCAAGGCAAGGCAATAAACCAATGAAGCGGTTGGGTTCTTGCGGGTCTCAGCAAAGATAAGCCGTGATCCGGGATTCGTGAGGTACGCGCGTACCGAAGACGATCCTCAAGATGTTCCCCACCCAAGGCCGACTGATGCTAGCGAGCCCTTGGGGGCTCTCCTCCCCCGTCTCCTCTCCCCAGTTCTTAGTTAGGGCTTCTAGTTATCATTGGTCATTGGGAGGGATGCGTGATAGAACAAGATGGTAGCTTGGCATAGTGACAAAGAAAGGGAAAATAGGACTCAACTTAGATAAAGACCTGATCTTGAGTCACCCCACCAAATGGGTTGGTCGGGGACGCTCATTGGCAATGAAAGGATCTTCTCACTGAAATCTTTGTCTAGCTGGGCTGAAGGGGACGTCTAAATGCTATCAGCAAGAAGACTCTTTCTCTCTCTCTCTCTCTATCTATGGCATGGAACTCTCTCTCTCTCTCACACTTAGCATCTGTTGCTGGAACTGAAGAGGAAGAAGAGAAGAACAAGACAACAAACCACACAACAAATACAAATATTTCAAGCCCAAATAAAAGACAAACTAGCATCACCGCCATCCCATCTACTTCTAACTGCTATGCAATCTTGAGTTCTTACAGTGATGCTCGACAATAACCGCCCAATCGAGAGGCCTCGATCGACCACGGGAGCCTTCGACGGGTCAACAAACACCGACGCGGGCACTTTGGCGGCGCCGCGCCTAGCCGATGGTGTCTGGCCGCCACCGGCGCCGCCAGATTTCTTCCGTCGCAATTCCCCGGATCGCCGTCCGTGACACCCAATATGAACATGTCAAGTTGTAACAACCTGCCCCCTAGCAGGCTGCTCTGAGAGTCTAAGTGCCAAAGAGAGGAAGAGAGAGAGAGAGAGAGGGTCGAGCGGAGCTCACTGCCGGGTATTGTGCTTCCGGATACCTTCATCCGCTGCCAGCCCCTTTAAGTTCTCCGCTGAACCCCCTCACAAAGATGGAGGACCGACCGCCTAAATAGCCCTCGCTGGCGGAGATCCTACGACCGACGGCTAAGCGACGGGCTTCCTCGCGGGTCTCGCCAAGATTCACGGGCGCGAGCGAAGCTGCGCCAGTCAGGCAGCCGGGTGACGCTGGAAACCGACGTAGTCGTATTCGCCGCCCCATCCGCATGCGACGGGACGCAGACGAAATAAAAGATGCCACCGCATCTCGTGGGTCGCGCCGCCGTGCGGCGCGCCGACGTGCGGCGGCGCGCGGCCAGATCTCTGGCCGCGGGATCCGTATGTCGGTTCGTCCGTGCATCTGTACGGACGACCAGTACGGTCCAAAAGAGATCCCTTGCCCGCGGCAAGGATCGAGCCCAAGACCCCTTGCGGTCTTGGCAGCGTCCTATCCTATCCGCTAGGCGCTGCGATGAAGGGGTAGTCATAGTATCACTATGAGTACGCCTCCGGGGTCACGCTGTAGCGTTACGCTACATTACTCCCCCCTGTGAGTATGTGAACGCCCTCGTTCACTGGGGAATAGTAATCTTGGCAGCCCGCAGCTTAAGAGGTACGCGCCTCTGTCTGCGGGGTGTACGGGAGGGCTCAGCGTTAATCCCGGTCAAGTCCCTTTCCGAGTAGCGCGTGGACGGTTCGGGAACCCCCCTAGCCGCCCTCGCCCGCTCACCAGCGGTCTGCGCCTCCCAGTACAATCTCAGGAGCTCCGTGCAATTTGTCAGATTGCTCTCACGTTCCCACGTGCTATGTTCAACCCCATAGCCCAACCATTTCACGAGATATTCGGCGGAAGTTCGGGACTTACTCACAAATTCCGCGGGTTTGGATGGCCTCTACTCACTGACTAATCGAGGGGAGGTGGTTGACTCTCCTATCGCCGCGTACTTAAGAAGACCCACATGAAAACCGGATGGTTTTCATAGAGCCGTAAAGCCAACCGTAAGCTTTACTTCACCATTCGCCTACTTAATCGGGGTAAAGGCCCCATGAAGCGGCCACAAATCCTACTTCGTTCCGCCGTAAGTTCAGCGCCAGTTCGCCAGACTTTCACATTCTCCTCGTCGCCTACAATGGCTGTTACGCGACATCTATCTACCATCGCGATAGGCTTTCTCACACACTGGTCGCTACGTGGTCCGCCTTTGCCAGAATGCCTCGACATTTTCCGAGAGGAAGGCACCACCATGGGAGGTTGACTCCCGCCAGCTCCTCTCACGCCCCAAGGATCCGGGAGCCTGTGAACATCCATGTTCCACAGATCAGGCTGCTGATCTCTTGGCTGCAGGGATTTAGAGGATGCTGACCAAAGTTCAAAAAGAATGGAGTGGTACCGATTGATTCCTGGAATGCATTATTAATGGCGTACTCAGCCACCGGGAGCAGTTCATCCCATCCATCCAGGATAGGTCCCACATAATGCCTCAAATAGTCTTCCAGACTGCTAACCCTCCGCCCTTCATCTCGTCTGAGGGTGGAAGCGCCACTCATAGTTCCCGCTATCCCTCGGAGCACACGGAGGACTTTTTCCTTAAATGCCCCGTAATCGGTATCTCTATCTCAGATGATCTCGCATTGAAGTCCATGTTGACTCCAGACCTTGTCAACATATAGCCGTGCTATCTCGTCGGCTCCCGCTGTCTTAGCAGTAGCTGCAAAATGCACCATCTTGCTCAGCCGGTCGACGAACACGAGGATGGAGTCAAACCCCGAGCTGTCACAGGTAAATCTGTGATTAAGTCCATCCCTACACTCTCCCACTTCCTGTAAGGAGGGGTGAGCGGCTGAAGCAAGCCCGTCACTTTTCCTGTGCGGGGCTTATCCCGTTGACAAGTTGGGTATGCGAAAGTATTATTACGTCACGCCCCACAATTTAGGCCACCGCACTTTCGAAAGTGTTGCCGCACGGTTTTGGCAACCCCTATATGGCCTTCCGTGACGGAGGATCGCATCTCTACTCGAGCCAGACAACCAAATTGGGTACTACTCAATCGCTATCGCGGTACCAAAACCGCCCAAGCACGAAGCTGTTCTTATAAACACGCTTGGCCGCCCAGAACAAAGGATCACCAGATACCCCTCTTTGGATCATCTCAGTTCAAATCGAGAGCAGGAGGGTTGATCATGGCAACAAACCCGCCAACCGCAAGGTTTGAATGACAAGACCTCCCGCGGTAACAACCCGCCCCGCAGGTTCTAAATACGACCTCCCATAACCCACTGTTTTTACCATAAGCGGCAACCGATGTAAAACTCCAGGGGCCATACAACCCATGTATAGCGTTTCGCTACATTCCTCCCCACCTAAACCGGGCTCGTCCTCGAGCTCACTCAAGGGTTTTCACGTGCAGCGTTCAAGCTCCTTAAACACATGGACTACGGCCTTAGCCCCTTTGGCCACTAAGGAACGGGTTCCGTACCATGCTAAGAGATCACGGTTTTTTTAGGGTGGATTGCAAATACCGCCCTGGCCTACATCGTAT
>CM074805.1:2028647-2043066 GCA_037447605.1 Zygnema circumcarinatum
GGGAGGGGAGAGGACGGGAGGGGAGGGCAGGGAAGGTGAGGGAAGGGGAGGAGGGGAGGGGGAGGGCACGGGAGGGAGGGGGAGGGCAGGGGAGGGTAGGGGAGGGGAGGGGAGGGGAGAGGTCGGGAGCGGCGGAAAGAAATATTCAAAACAGGGGGCGCTATCTCCTCCCGAAATAGCCAAAATAGGGGGAGTCAGACCTTGACCATCGCCCGCGGAATTGAAAGATTCCGCCGGCGGAAAGGTATTGATTTCGATTGAAGAATTCGGGTCGGAAACCGCGGCTCCCCCCGAACCTGTGTCCCGTCCGTACTTCGAAATAGGTTACAAAAATGAGATACAGGCTCGGTGCCCGAGCCTGTCGAACGTCCACTTTTGGCGAAAAAGGCCTGCCGTACAATGCGGAATTGGCCCGACGGGCTCGCGGAATTGGTTTGGCGCTGGTCAAGGTCTGACTCCGAGGGTGAGATTTCTAAAAAACAGGGGCGGGATAACCAAAAGGGGGGCGGTATATAGTTCTCCAAAAAAACAAACGTCCAAACTTTTTTTTGGAATTCAATGAACCAATGGGTGCAGGCCACGTGGTAAAATGTGCACGTGGCCAGCCCTCGTTGGCGAATGTGGGCCGGACCGCGAATGTCTGGCGGGCGAGTCGTGTCGGCGAGGCCTCGGTTGCGGGGAGACCGTACAGTACGGACGGGCTGCATTGGAGCGGGGGGCTGCTGCTGCAAGGCCTTGCTGGGTCTGCAATGTTGAGCCGCCGCTGCAAGCTGCGAGCGCTTGCTGAGGGAGAGGGAGAGGGAGAGGGAGAGGGAGAGGGAGTGGGAGAGGCAGAAGATTTGGGATCGGGTCAGGTCAGCGCGCTCACTTCATTTCGGTAAATAGGAAAATATAGCCATGGCTGCTGCGGAGGGAGCTGCGCGAGGACTTGCAGGGCGACGGGGACGACGGCATGGTCACAAGCTGGGGGAGAGAGGGGACGGCAGGCAGAGCTGCTCCCTCCGAGGGAGAGGCGCGCTTGTTGCGCTGGCAATCCTTCTGGTGGGACATGGGGGAGCTGGATGGAGGGTGGAGGCAGAGAGACTGGGGGATGTAGGGAAGGACCAGCGAGAGGGAGGCCATTTGCAGGAGAGTAGCGGAGAAGGAGGGGGGACTTTTTCTTCTGAAGAGTCTCTCGGCGGAAGGCATCTGCTCTACAGGCGGGGGAGGGGGAGGGGGAGGGGGGAGGGGAAGTCTTACCCTAAGCTGGGGCCATGGCCGGTAAGAGTTCGCGTCTGAGAGTCCTGAGGCAGAAAATTTAAATTAGGATTGAAGGCACCTTACTTTAAGGTACAGTTATAAAATCGAACGAATGCGTGCACCTGAGCTGAGTTATGATGGATTGAAACTCCTTCAGTAGGGTCTTAGTGGACAGCAGCATCAGCTACAGTGAAATTTGAAAGGGGTTGAAGCTATCAGCTTTCGGTGCTTCCTGTTGCCTTTGTGGATACTCGGATTTGTCCTTGCTGCGCTCCTGCAATTGGTCGCCTTGTTAGGGCTGAAGTCTATAGTGGACTTCAATATCTTTGGAGGAAATCGCTGCCAACCCGTGCAGGGAAGCAGCATGTACTTAATTTGCAGAACGTCCTTTTGTGTGTTTGAGGCATGCTTGTCTCATCCTTATCCGCTCTATACAATTTCCCTGCATCGATGTAGTTTTTAGGAGCTTCAGCTCATTAAACTGTGTTTCACAGGCGAGCGATTCCCACTCCCCAAGGCAAATTGTTTCATCGTTTCGTTACGCCAGTGCATTGAAATAGATTCACACATTGTCCAGCTTAGCATTTGAGATCATCCAGTTTTATCAGTCGAGGAAACATGCAGAGATATTTTGAAATTAGTCGATAGTGCCACATTTTCCATGTACCAAACATACTCGGTATGCTAGACAAGCGAAGAAAGTAAGTGCGCAATTGTTGACCAACAATATTATACGTCCTAATGTCCATTCTATCTGCTGCAGGGCGTTGATTTGTCCTATGTAGGCAGTCATATGCGACGGCACTATCGACATTTAGACCTTAAGGCGAAGAGATGCGGCTTAACTCGAAACTTGAAGGGGGTGTTGTGGAACGACTACCCCAACTATAATAACTTAACAAGATGGGAAAATCCGGGAATTCCGGGATCTATGTTCGACCATACCATAAGCTTTCGCTAAAAGCGGACAAAGGAGTGGTGGACGAGACAGGACACTTCAAAGTATGAGGTGAGAGAGGGTTCAAAGGAGACGTTGTTGCAAAGAACAACGGAGTGAAGCTAGCCGAGCAAGTGCAGTACCTTGGAGTTAAACGAGATACTAAGTTTGATATCCTGATTAGCCTCTGAGAGGACAGCATTCACTGCCCTATTCAAGGGCTACTTTCCATGCAAACATCATTCTGCAATGTGGCGCTGAAAAAATGGGAGCGATTATTAAATTATTCTCTTGGCTGTATGAGTTTCTCTTGAATGCAGTGCGCTGTCCTTCTTCGGGGTGTTGACTACGAGAAGCTGAGAGATTGTCCTCTTGTGAAACAAAGGCCATTTGACGGAGAAGTAGTTGCACCGCGCGTCGAGCCGGACGAGCAGCTCACTCTCATAGCCGTGGTCTTTCCGCAGGTGACCCGCCACGACCTCCGGCTGAGAACCATCAGACTCCGTTTGGATGGCAAATTTGCATGAAGCTGACCAGACTCAGAGCTGCGACTTCGTTCCATTGCCATTTTTCACCGCGTTCTCGATTGCTCTCTCACTGCTTCTCCTGTAGACGGTGCCCCCTAGCTTGATCTGTGGCCTTTGACAGCTGCAGTGCCGCTACTTTCTTGGCAGTATCACGCATTCGAGGAGAACGACCGGTTTTGGGGCGCCAACTTCACGGAGTGGTCGAACCTGAAGTTGGCCTTCTTCAACCCCTGGACGCTGCAGACCATCAAGCACCCCATCAGCAGCCATGGCGGCTACTACAACTTCCTGGATCACGACCAGCGCCAACTCACAGGGCGCTTGGCGAAGCATTACGGAATTGGGGTGAGCACAGGCTCAACAGAATGCCCGACATGGAGTATGCGTTATGAGGCAACTGAATCTGCAACGTAGAGTGCATTGAACGAAGCTGTTTCAGAGAAGTCATGTTTCCGTTTGCTGGGAAGTGGGGTTGCAGGGTTTGGCCTATCACCACTATTGGTTTAATTGCGACACGCGGTTCATGGACGAGCCTCCCTTACGACTTTTGAAAGATGGAGAACCAGACCTTCCCTTCTCTTTTATTTGGGCCAATGAACCTTGGACGCGTCACTGGGATGGCTTAAGTGGAGAGGTCCTCCAAGATCAGGTGAGTTGCATTGGAAAGCCGTCGAAAGCCACCACAATCAGGAGCACGCACACACACACACAACTCCGCACATTGGAATGGGTATATCAAATTTACCAACTCACACGTGAAACTCGTCTCACCTTTTTTCTCACGCTGCAGAAGTATGGAGATGAGCGTTGCTGGCGTCTGCATTTTGAGTGGCTCCTGCCCTTTTTTGAAAGCCCGAAGTACATCAAAGTCAACGGAAAACCGCTGTTCACGGTCTATGTCCTAAAAAAAATCCCTCCAGGAGTGTTTGAAGCCATGGTGGCTCTCTGGCGGGAGCTCGCAGTGGAGAAGGGGCTTCCGGGATTGCACATAGTGCAGACCCTCAATTTGCATGACACCGAGGCTTCCCCTGTCGTAGACGGTGTGATGGAGTACCAACCCAACATGCGGCGCGCCTATATACACCATAAGATAGGAGGTCCGGCTGAGACAAGAAGGCACCTCACGCACTACAGAGGCGAGTATGTGGGATGGGAGAACTTTCCAAGGCATAATTCAGAGCTTGGATTTAAGGACGGGGGCTTTGACGACGACCCCATCCATGTGGAGGCGAGGCTGAGGCATCGGATGAGGGTGGCAAGGAGGGACCCCAACAAGGAGGCTCCCAACCTCTTCTTTCTCACCGCTTGGAACGAGTGGGGGGAGGGGAACACTCTCGAGCCTGACAACGTGTTCGGGTAAGCGACGATCCACTTGACCTAAAGTCAGGGAAGGGGGGGCAGAGAGAGGAAGAGGGAGGAGGGGTAGGGAGGATCAGAATGGAACTGGTTTCAACTCTAAAACGAGTCGTATGGATAATGGGAATTTTAGTTCATCTACTGCGGCAGCACGGCCGATTCAAATGTTTTGAGTAGAAGTCAGCACTGGAAAGGAGGCTGGATCCACACTGCAAACAAATAGCAATAAATAACAGGTTTCTGAAAAAGTCCAATAGGATTGTTGAATCCAAAAGCGGATCTTTGGGGTTATACCGTAGAGATAACCTTTTTGACCATTTTAAAAATAACTTTGAATTCCACATGTCTCATTATCTCAATAATTATATAGCCAGAAACTCATTATCAAATCGGATTCAGTTAGTTTGGTATTGAACGATTTTTTTTCCTTTTGTTCCATTGAATATCTATTTCGCAACTGATTGAACATGTGAACAGTTAAATCTGACGTCTCTATTGTCTGAATGAATCCGCACGTGTGAGAGAATTGTCTGGACATTGGAAACAACTACGAAAAGGGTTCAAAAGTTTAAACCTAAAAAAGTTCCAAGCCTCCGATTCTTATGTCCAGTCTAATTAATTAGACTGAAAAAAATAAAGCATGTCCAAAAGTTAAGCTTTACTGTATGGGTGAGGGGTAAGCAGCAGCACCAAGAAGTCCCGTAAAGTCACTTGAATTAGATCACGTGATGATCTAGTTCAGACTCACTGTTCCTCTATCTTCCTCCTTTCTTTTTCTCCCCTCTCCTCCCTTTCGCAAATCTCTCCCTCCACCTCTCACTCTTGTTTTGCTGAGGAAGCGAAAGCAGAACCGAAATCTTTTGTCGAGGTATGTCCATTGGAATGAACACTTCTGTTTGAAGGCCTGACATGAGAAGATTCTGAAACTCAAATTTCAGTTCAGGATTTTATTATGTGTCATACACAAGTGGCCCATGTCATATTTAAGCTAGTCATTAGTTAAAAATCTGATCGCGTTTTTCTGAAAGAGTATTGGTTCTTCAATGGAAGCTTAATTAGGCGCTTTGTCGTTCCTCCAACCTAAATGAAGTGACATATGGCAACTATAATTTTGACGAGTTCTTAGACGAACAGAAGGAACACAGGAGAAGAGTTACTTTTTCATGTATTTCACTGTTATTTTCCCCCTACAGGACTGAAACATCTAAACTGGCCTCACTCCTGGCTTACTCTTGGAGTCCATTTCTTGAACATTCTCCTCCTTGAGCACGCAGAACCATATTTTGCAACTGCCGATGGATATGAAACCCTGATTTATAGTGTATTAGGAACTAGATGCTTTTGTCAGCCTGCACTTTAGGGAGGTTTTAGAGACTCCAGCCGTCTTTACTGACTGTTTCGGTTTGCCGTTCTTGTGAATGGTTCTCCCTGTTTAAACTTCAGATATGGCAACTTGAATGCTGTGGCATCTGCATACACCCGCAGCAAGGCTCCCTACGAGACATTAAGCGACAAGCAAGTGTTGGAGCGCCTTCTTCGAACTATGGAAAGCTGCAAATTAGTCCTTGACATCACTTTGTATACACTGACGTATGACATCGACTTCCGGCAATATGGATCCTATAGTGAGTGGGAGGTGCCCAAAAACTCAACGGAAATGCGTTATTCTATGATGTCGTCACAGCGACGGGAAACATATGTCGAACATTGGCAGGATGTGGGATTCTTCTTAGGTCGAGAATTTCGCCTCAAACGCAATTCGGAAACGTTGGATAGCGGGCTGGCTCGTTTGGACTTGTGTAAATTGTTGTTGGATGCCATTCTAGACAAAGTAGTTGTTCGATATTACGTTGAACTAGTTGACGAATCTTTGGACGGTTGACCAAAAGGCCATGATGTGGTTATATATCTCGTAGGGGAGTAAATTATGTGGCATTGATCTCACGATGGCGATGCCAGCAAATGTACGTGGACAAAATCATCATGGGGAGCCACGAGGAATTAGCCGCAAAGGTCCCTAAAGGCGAAAGAAAAAAAAAAGAAATAAAAGAAAGAGAAGAAAAAGAGAAGAAAGAAATAAGTAGGAAAAAATAAAAGAAAGGAAAATAAAAAGATAAAAAGAAAAAATAAAGAAGGTAGGATAGGAAAGCTTCTTCTAGGCTCAACAACGACGGCCTTCCTAGGAGCAGCCGTAGGGGCGCATTGGGCAGGCTATTGCCAGACAAAGGTATATCGAAATAGGCCTCAGCTGAAAAAAAGTTTGGTACTACGTAACTTGTTACGTTGTAGATCCAAGTGATGTTTTTTTCATTTTGAAACTCTGACGGCAATCTTTGGTAACCAATGAAAACTTTGGTTTCTCAATTATATTCGCTTCTAAATGTGAGGCAGGGGCCAAGAAGAACATAGCTCTCATGGAATATTGGAACATGAAGTAGAAACATTATGGACATTGTGAGTTCTTGATTGTACCCATTATTTCGCAATAAATGCCAGACTATAGCTAACTCATGCACAATTCTCTGAGCCAAATGAAAAAGAAGTAAGATACACAAGGTCGAAATTGTACATGAAATCCGAAGCCGCCTTGGACAGTCGATCATATCCGTTGTCTGATGGACATAAACTTGTTCTCAAAGGAACAGTAGAAATGGAGCTTCATTGTTAGGGTTTATTCGTCTGCAGCTTGTAGCCTTGGGGGGAGGGGTTGGACAGTAATGCCTGAGAGAAGGAGTGAATAAGCTGACGATGTATCCTTGGAAAGGCCTTGTTCCCCTAAGGGATTATGAGGGTGTGTGGGTCCTGCTTGTAGCCGTATGCGTGAGAGGGGAGGGGTACTTTGGATGTGCCACTCCATTAACAGTCGTTGGCCTCCTACATGAGAGGTGAAGTCAGATTTCATAATTCAGTCCATGAATGATCTTGCCCACGACTTTCTGCTGTTGCATCCATTTTAGTTCAAGCATGCATAATCGAATATGCCCAAGCAGGACTCTAGGCTGGACGAGCTGACTTCTTACATGGTCTTACAAACTGCAGTTGCTGCTGCCTCGCTCCTCTCAGTCTCGCAAACATGCGCAGGGTGGGCCCTCCTTCCTCTGCCACTCCCAAAGTGTCTCCGGGAGAATCAAACGAATCTCGAGCAAATAAGTTCAAGTTTTGGATAGGAATAGGAGAAGGAAGTTGTGGTTCAGGGGATGGCGTTCCCACTGCTGTAACGTGCATGCCCGGCAGGGGCGTTGCCATGTCCTCTGATGTTCTCAGTGGTGTGGATTGTGCTCTGCCGCTGCTCTGCAGTCGCGCGCTTCGTCGGACCCTTCCTCTTAACGGGCTGGACATCAAAAATTGGTAGCCGGTCTCATTGTCATCCCTGCAGTTCACAAGAGCATGGTCAGGACAAACTCAGTCGCAATCTCAGATAAGTGCTGCTGACGAATTGCATGCAAGACCATTACAAGACAGCAACTTCCGATCACTGCGCACTGAATCCTAGTAGTCCCTTGGAATATGTAAAAGGCTTTGGCGTACCCGTCAGGTCGTCTGAGTGGCCAGTTGACATGGACAAGTTCAAATGACTCACCTCACTTCCCTAGAGGTGCAGCTTGAGCAAAGCCGGGGTTGGTCATCTGCAGAGTCGAGTGAGCCATCCTCTCCATCTCTCACAACTGCGCCAAAGCTGCAACGCTGACACCGAATTCTGCCCCACAGCGGCATCCGTGAGGCCTGGGCGGGCCCATCCATGTCAACACTTCAACACAGCGCCGACATAGTGCTAGCACAAGTTTAGCAAAAGACATAAGCTTCACAAACACGGCAACTGAGCATTTCCTTTGAGGGTGAAGTACATGCCCTAAGCCCTTCCATTCAGAATCAGTATGAGGCATGAAGTGAAGCAAGGATTCATCACCAACAAAATTTCATGAAGTTAACTCGTTACTCCATGCAACAAGCATGTACCTCTCGGATAGCCGAAACGGCATTCCTCCCACTTCTGGAGACGAGAACTACTCTCTCGTCTCTAGAATGAGCTCCCAGAGTCTGAGTGGTAATGAAGTCAAACGGTTTCTTGCAGAGTGGACATGTTGGAGTGACAGCCACCTGTTCCCCATTTCAAAACATTATAACGAACTCACATCTCACGGAGAACACTCAGCACTGGGAATTGGCCCCAAGGAAGTAGCAGGCTGCCATTCAGAGGTTTTCAGTTTGCTTTCGGTCGGGATTGATTGACCGTTATGACAATCAATTACTCTACTGAGACTCTTGTTAAAGGTAAAATCTGAGGTTCACTTACTGATTTATCTGCCCACTGCACTATGCAGTCGAAGCAGAACACGTGATCGCATGCGAGAATGCCGACCGTGTCAGCCAGCCTCTCCTCGCGACAAATGGCACACGCACAGCCTCCTGCAGGGCTGGCTACAACCACAGACCTCCGGCCACCTTTCTCATCCTCTATGGCTCCCGCATCTGAAGCATTCAGTCTTGCTTCCGTCGGTTCCATAGCAGTCCCATCATGCAAACCCTTTGACTTGCCGTCATCCAACTCAAACTCAACAGCATTATTATCAAAATCGACAACTCCGATTGATTTGCTTCCAAGTGGATCCTGACATGCGCGCCCAAGACTACTCTGCGGACCCTCTGTAGACCTCATTGATAGCAGTCTGTCTGCGTTTACAGCTTGCCCATCTACCTCCCATTCTCCTGCATCAGCAACTCTCCCTGCAGTCATCAAGTAATCACTTCTTGGAGTGGACTCTGGTATGTCAGTCTGCACAGCTGCTTGTCTCCTATGGTTATGAAACTGAAATGGACCATCCCAATGTAAAGGGTTTGCATTTGCGGCTCTCTGTCTCTCGAAAGGAGAGCATGCTGACAGGCCCAAGCCTCTTGGTTTGTTGCGTTTTTCGTGGATGTTTTTTTTTGTCTTTGTTTTATGCAAGGGCCGCTGTGCAAAGGGGCTTGTTGGATCTTGTTCTTGATCTTGTCTGCCACCCATTTCCTCAATACTTGTTCGCCCTTTGGTTGACAGGCTCAATAGTCCATCGTATTGATGAGAACCATTTTCCTGTGCATGTTCCCCTACTGAAGGTTGTTCACAAGGGACAGGAGGAGGCCAAGGGTTTACGTGAGAGCTGCTGCTAGCAACATCTGATGTAGGCTTCAATACCTCGGAGCTCTGCTTGTCAATAATAAGGGGAATTTGGCCCCAATGAGAAGGACGGGCCCGATGAGTCATGGATGAGATTCGCAGAAGCCTCTTCTGCTCTCTTTCCTGCCGCTTTAACTCTATCGCTGCGTCCTCTGCCTGCTTTCTATCTCTCGCTGCTTTCATCTGCTTCCTGATGGATTGCCCGACTGTCCCACTCGCCAGCTGTGCCGACACTTTGGACACGTCTACTCCTGGCCAAGTCTCTTCAAATTTACTCTTTCGTCTTGTGTCAACTTGCATAATGTTTGCATTCGTCTGTACATTACGCAAATGATTATCGAAATCCTCCCTGTCCCCTCTATTCTCAACAACTGCTGGAAGGCCATCAAGTCTTCTCTGAGATGCTCCATCCACGAATAAAGCATCGAACTGTTTGTCCTGATAGTCAAAGGGATCCGTCGGATCGCTACCGTTGTCGCCCTTGCTTGCCTTCCTAAATTTTTTCTTAAGTTTCCTGGAAAACAATCCTCTCGTTTTGGTTCGACTCAATGACAGCCAATCCGAATCAACATCCATCGATCCAAGGTCACTTTCCATGGCCCTCTCTTCCATGGCTGTTTCGACGCTCTCCAGCGAAAAGTTGTTATGAACTCCCTCATCCTCAGCCTGGTCTCCAATAACTTCACCCTCACCTCGAGCAGCTCCACTGTTCGATCTTAGCCGTCTCTTTTTTGAAGAAGCATATCTAGGTAAGGTTGCCACTGAAGTACCTCCTCCTCTCATGCGCCTTATTGAACGTTTGCAATATTGTAATGATTGATTGTCTACGTCACGCTGCTCAAAGCTGACTTCACATCCATCGCTTTGACTGGTCTCTGAGTAACGGACTTCTGACGGCTCCGGTTTGCGTACTGCTGCCGGAGAAGGGACATGATCAGATTCCTCACTATCAGATAGCTCAATAACGATAGCTTCCCTGGGGATACCCCTCTGTTGTTGCTTCCCTGCAACTTCCCTGTCCTGGGGCACTTTTCCAGCACTTGTGAAAAAGGGATTGCCACTGACGCTACGAAGAATCTCTCGGTTATCCAAGCCCTGCCTTACCTCGCCAGTCTGTCCACTTGACAATCCCCCTAAAGATTCTTCAGGTGAGCTGTAGGAGGCAGTGGGCACAACGGTCTCCTGCGACTTGCGATCAGTGATTCCATTGCAAATGCGCGTTTCATTTAAGGCAGGCTCTTCCAATGTCTCCGGATCTATCTGTTTTCCGCTTTGAGTTTTGCGAAGCCTTGGATTTCTGGCTCCGAAATCAGCAATAGCCCTTTCCTCTACCTCTCCTGTCTTACAGCAAACCCGAAAGCCATGTGCATCGATGTTCCATGGAGGGTAGTCTACTCGTTTACCAGAAACACTTACTCCTCTTGCTGAAGCAATGTTCAACTTTTGACTTGTCCCTTTTGCAACAGCAATCTCGTTCCTGCTCCCAACAGTTGCTTCACTTTCCGAATAGCGGGAAGGCATACCTCTTTGCTGTCCTGCATGTTCTATCGCGGGAGGAACAAGAGCCAACTTTTCGAGATCAGCAATTGGCCGCGACGTAAGCGAGCAGGGATCCGCGCGCAAAATTCGCAGTGGACCAATTGTTTCTCCACTGGAAATCCCAAAAGTCCCCATCCCTTAGATGTAAGAAACATTGGTGTAACATACATGAATGATATCCAAAGTGCAGGTTTAGTAAGTGTTGTTAAGAGCTATGAAACGTGATTCCTAACAATTGACATAAGTGTTTTAAAAAAAAGGCAAAGGCAGCATGAGCCCTAACTATTCCTGTTTACGTAAAATGAAAAAAATTATCGGAAGCATTAAGTGCACAGCTAACTTACATTATAGAGTCAAGTAGGAACAGGATATATCGTTAGGAAAGAACGATAGGAGTTGGGGATGTCATGGAACAGCTTGGTCGAGCTGAGAAAAGTATTTAACAGCGGTTGATTTTGGATACAATGTAGAAGATGCTATGCGTTGGATTTCAAGGAAAACCGGTTGAAACATTGCAAGCTCCTGATATGGTATGGAAGTCTAAGTGCTCTGAAGCTAAGGATGTTGATGAGAGATGACAGGGTCGAATTTGCTGAAAGGTAGGACTGAATGGAGACTACACTTACCACAAAGAGGAGTATGGATGCTCCGATAGCTTTTTTCCATGCAGCAGACAGTCTTCAAGCCAACGATGGTTGACCACCATAATCTGGCTGAGCTTCTTTGCAAGGGCGAATTTTGGTCCCTTGAACGCCCAGCAGATCTGTGAGTTTTACACAAGCGCAATACCGCTGTTTACTCATTAGGCTTCCAAAAGTTTCAGGCCTGTGCTCGAATGGACCTACAATAGCGAGAATCGTAGAACCAGATAGATTCGAATCTAGCCCACTGCCAAGAACGCTGCCTAAAGAAGATAAGCTAAGGACCAATAGATCAAGCGTTAGACACACACAACTGCGAAAAATAAAAGGAAAAGCGATAGGCTCTAACGGCATGGTTCAGAATGAAGATCGTTGGTGCGTGAACTCAACATACAATGCGTCTTAAATCAAACGAAAGCCTATAAAACCATAAAAAAAATCAACAAAAAAATCGGCCAAAGAGCTTTGCCATAAAGCAGTGAACAGCTCGACCCTCCAAGTTCACCCAGGGTCCTCACCAAATGTGTGCTTTTTTTCGAGTCCAACTCTGGTGTATATGTGGCTCCTGCCCAGCGAGTCATCTGGATGATGGCTTCCTTTGAGGAACCTCGATAACCAGATGAGGTAATGCACAGAGCAGCCATTCCCGGCAAAGAATCCCCCAAACATTTGGGCAGGATAATTTCTTCTGCATATTTTTTCAGAAGCAAGGCACTCTGACTGCCTACTGCTTCACCACTCTGATATTCATTCAAGTTGAGGTTAGACATCTCAATTCTCGAATTGCCCAGGTTGGACGTTCAGAGCTTCAGGTTTCTATGATTGGAAGAGTATTTTTGCAGCCTCGACATTTGGTTTGGCGGTCTCACATGGATGGTCAAGAGCCTTTATCCAGACACTACGCTTGCAGCTCGCGCCTTATGATTCATCGGTCTTAAAGCCTTTGTTAGCCAGGAATTCTATTAATATCTTGCTGGTTTTAAAATTGCTGAAGAACTCTACGTCCTGAAAACGTCAAGTCCAACTCCTTGAATAATCTTATGTCTCGCTCTCTCCAAGTTTGGGACCTTGCAACACGCCCTTTGACTCCCCTTGCGCTACCACACCTGAGAGGCCCTTTCACCAAGCTCTTCCAGCATCAAAATCTCTCCTTTGGCCTCGTCGGCGTCCCTTTCTCGCGCATCGCTCCCCCATCGCCCAGCCCGCCTTCCCTCCCCCCCCCTTCTCCCCCTCCAGAGCAGCAGCGACAGCCTGCCCCTCCCGCCATGGCGGCCAGCGCCTGGCGGTGGCCGCGACGGTTCAAACTTTCGGACATTCGTCGGCCTGTCAGTATCGGGTGTATCCTGCCTCGTAGATATATCGTCAGCCAATATCAATATAGCTTAAAAGTCGTGGTTGACGATATTTTGAATAAAGCAATATTCGATTGTAATATCGTCACGTGTCACCGGCTGGCTGTTCGGCCGTTGGATTGTCTCGTGCCAGATTTTACGTTTTGCTCGCAGTCACGCCACGTGTCAGAACGTAACAATTTTGGACCGTTTGGACTGCCGCGTGCGAGGTTTCAGGGATTAATTTTGTCGAAGAAAACCGTATGCCACGTGGCATGCTGCGGCCACGGCCAGGGATCCGGTCAGCCTGGGCCCCTTTTTTTTCGTACAACTCTTCCCGCGAGCCGATCAACAATTTCTGTACACGCGCTTCGCGATCCGCTAAAATTTCATTGTTGATCGGTGGACCCAAGGAAAACTCAAATTGAACACGAACGATAATCAATTGTTCAATGTTCAACGGGGTGTTCTCCCTTGCATTGTTGCTAAGAGCCCCCCATAGCGAAACTCCTGGACCCGCCGCTGCTGGCACTGACCGGACTGGCTTTGACTACTGCATGGACCGCTGACAGCCGCGAGGAGCACCACCGATTTGTATGCAGCGTTATATTGTCAACTTATCTAAAAATTGGCGTGGGGCTGTGCCTTTATTGTCTTTGGAAATCGAATGGGCCCTCCTTCCCTCCCCTCAAAGCTAGTTAGCTAGCTTTTGCAACTAGGGATGGCAAAAGGTCCGTACAAGGGACTTTTTCAAGGAAGAATACTACTGCACCCCCTATTTTGGTTATTCCACCCCCCTTTTTTTGAAAAATTTGCCAGCCCATTTTGGTTATCCCATCCCCCTGTTTTGGACATTTCACCCTCATATTTTGGATATCCCATCCCCTCGTTTTCTCCTCTTCACTATTGACTTCCAACATTGTGCGACAAAAGAAAGGGGGATTTGCATTGATCTCAAGATGGTGAGGCCATCAAATGAACATGGACGGAGTCAACATGGGGAACCACACGAAACTGGTCGCAAAGGACCTAAGCACAAAATAAAAAAACGAGGAGCAAAAAATTAAAATAAAAACTAAACTAAACTAAGCCTAAGCGCAAAAACGCAGCCTTAAACGCAGCCGTAAAGGTCACCCATGTGGGGCAACTGTTACTCTGATACTCTTTGTTTTTAATTTAGGATTGTAGACCCCCTAAGTAAGGCATGTTTCAAGTTGTGGCGTGCAAACCGAGACATTTAAAACAGGGGGTTGGAATATCCAAAATAAGGGGCTGAAATATTAAAAACAGGGGGTGGGATAACCAAAATGGGCAGGCAAATTTTTCAAAAAGAGGGTTGGAAAAACCAAAGGGGGGTAGGGGGGTGCAGTAGCATTCTCCTTTTAAAGTTGTAGATTTCAGAATTAGAACGTTCTAATGTCGAAACGTTTCAGAGTTTGAAAACACTTTTAGAACGTCTTGTACGACCGTTGAAATTGAACGAAACATACGGTCGTACCGTTGGAGAGTTGACGCTTTGTAGCACAAGATAAGTGGGGTTAAGAGAAGACTGCTGAGCTAGTTGCAGGTGCTGTACGGCCACTCGCGCGTCCGTGCTGAAACTAATGAAGGGTTGGGTTGGTTCTGTGGGTCTGCCTGCAGCATAGAGCCAGGATCCGGGAGATTCAGAGGTACGCGCAGCGGAAGACGTAGGG
>CM074805.1:2043890-2058452 GCA_037447605.1 Zygnema circumcarinatum
GAAACACCTCCCATGTCCTTGGGCTGCATGTGCTGGTTCCTCAGCACATGGCAGTTCGCACCTTTCCCAACGCCACTTGGCGGTTGGTGAAACAGTTGAGGAAAGGGCACACGTTGGTGCAAGAAATGGAAGGATCCACCAGCTTGCTGGGTGGCTCCCCCTACACATTGGTGTGGAGGACGACTCGTCCTCAACCTTCGCATATAGTGCGATCTATGTTCCACCTTGCCTATCGTGCCATGACCTTCATCGGGTCAGCCAATGGCCACCCAGCAGTTCTACAGCTAGATACTGGGGCAGATGCTAACTTTGTTAGTTCTCCGTTCACCCAGAGATTTGGGTTGACCACAGATCCCCATTCAGAAAGTGTTACTTTCGGGGATGGACGCAAGGGCCAGATCTCTGGTAGCGTCACACTCAAGATCAAGCTCCAAACCTACTCCGGGGCAGTCAAGTGTCTTCTAACACAACTGGCCCCTGGTACTGATGTTATTTTAGGGAGTGCTTGGTTAACCATGGTCAACGCCCAATTGGACTTTTCCATCCCACACTGCATTCTTCGCAGTGGTGATCGGCGCATCACACTGCACCCTGGTAAACCCCCCACCACTGCTACCACGCAGGATGTTACTCCTTATCTCTGCTCGGCCATGCAATTGGCCAAAGCCGTAAAGGAGGGTTGCACCTTGTTTATGGTGCATGTCATGGCAGCCACTGAGGATGTGCATGACGAAGACCAGGAATGGCAGATCACATCTACGGATGTTCTCCCGGCCGTTCCACCAAGGATCCAACCTCTGTTGGCTCAGTTCAGGATGTTTTTCCTGACTGCCTTCCAGTAGGGAACCTTGCCACCATCAGAGGCAGCGGGGCACACATTTCCTCTTGAGCCTGCAGTAAAGTGGCGCCTCTCAGTGAGTTTTGCTAAGTTGGAAGAATTGGGAAAGAGATGACGAGTACTGGCAACTCTACGTGACAGGGCTGACATCATTCAAGCCCTTTTGGGCTTGTCCATCTGCTGTTGTGAAGAAAGATGGTCGCCCAGGATGTGCATTGTATTATCGCGCACTCAACAAGATCACCGTAAAGAACCGTTTTGCTTTACCACGTATAGATGATCTGTTGGATCGTCTTCACGGCGCCAAAGTGTTTACATCACTTGATTTGTTGAGGGGTATCATCAAATCCTGTCATGGGAGCTTGACGTGCCAAAAACAGTGTCTTCATTGATCGGTCATTTCCAATATAAGGTGTTGCCCTTTGATTGACTAATGCTCGCCACTTTCCAGGCTGACTATTGAAATGTTCATTGGATAAAAGATCGAGCCGGCGTTCCTGTTATTGATGATATCCTTGTCTTCAGTAAGACAGAGAAGGAACATCTTGAACACGTTCGGAAAGTGTTTGAGACCCTGAGGAAACACCAGTTTTATGCCAAAAGGAAGAAGTGTCACTTCATGCAACGTGAGTTGCTCTATCTTGGGCATATCCTGAATGATCAGGGTCTTCGGCCTGATCCTGCCAAAGTTTCAGCGGTAGAAACTTGGGCACCACCGACTGACTTGCATCAGTTGAGGTCCTTCTTGGGATTGCGAATTATTCTTGTAGTTCATCCAAGGGTTTAGAAGCGTGATCCTTGACTAATTTATATGTTCCGGTGTCCCTTTACATGGACCCCTTGAATGCCAGGATGCATTCGAAGGTGTGCGTCATGCACTTGTTACCGCACCCACTCTCCGTTTAGCGGACCCGTCCAAGCCTTATGAAGTGGTTTGTGATGCTTCGGGATTTGCCTTGGGTGCCGTCTTGTTTCAAGATGGTCAACCCCTGGCGTATGAAAGTCGCAAAATGAATCCCACTGAGCCGAATGATTCTGCAATAGACAGGGCTGCTGTACGGTCCACGCCTTGAGGACATGCGTGCCATTCAGAAGGGGCGAAGCGGTCATGCTGGCTACTGATCACCGCCCGTCTGCGCTCAATCAAGAGACCCGCTCAGGCCGCAGGCACGCTGGCGCCAGTTCCTCTGAAAGTTCTACTGCGAGTCGGGCTGGACGCCTGCAGGCTGAATGTAGCAGACCCACCGAGTAGGCAGCCTCGGCACCGTGGATGGTGTCGCCGTCACCCCAGTGTTGGGCAGGGACGAGCATGAGACAGAGTGGGCGCCACTCCGAGACTTCTTGTTCTCCAGGATGTTTTGTCACAGATCCCTCCACCAGAGTTGACCAGTCCACCCTCCCGCCTCTCGGAACCCAGAGATGCCATCAAGAGGGGATATGGTGATCCTCTGCTTCCTGGATGGCCAAGGTAATGGCTATAGGGACAAAGTGGTGTTTAAGACGGATTCCCAGGCACGACGGCCAGGAGCCGGTCGTGCTCAGGCCGTACCGGGACGGGAACGCATTCCTGGTGAGCTACATGATCCTCTGCATCCGCGGTCACATGGGAGCTGCCAAAACCCGCGCGCAACTTGCCCTTGAGTTCTGGTGGCTGGACTCTCGAGGGATGTGAAAGTGCAGTGTCCTCCTTGTGACTCATCGTCACCAGACGCTGCATGCCGAACATCTGGCTAGCTGTGACCCTGCACATCTGCCTTTCTTGAGCGCATGTATGACTCGATCACAGACTTCCTGCGACATTTGGGGCATGGATCTCATCCTCGCCTTTGTTGGTCGGGTGCAGCAAGACGGTGGATCCGGATGACTACTAAGATTGTTGGGCTCGACGACATCTATGGGTTGTATGTCAGAAGCGGAGCCAGAACGTCTTCAGCCAGAATCGTGTCTGACCGCGATCCTACGATCATTGGCCATTCTGGATGGAAGGCTCAAATTGTTGGGGACCAAGAGGCGCCCAGTACAGTTTCCACCCGCAAACCGATGGCCAGACGGAACGGGTGAACATGATCTTGGAGGATTACCTCCGGCATTATGTGGAACCTACCCCGGATGGGTGGGACGAACTGCTTCCAGTAGCTGAGTATGCCATCAATAATGCTACCAGGCATCCATCGGTACCACCCCTTCTTCCTGACTTTTGCTGGACCTGAAATCCCTGCAACCAAGGGATCAGCCCTCTTGACCGCGATATGGGCGTCCACATAATCCCCACCTTGCAGCTGAGAGGGACTGAATGGCACCCAACCTCCCGCATCAGACCCTTTGTTTGCTGCATGTCTGAGGTGCTGAGCAGCACGCAGACCTGTGAGCCGTTTAAGTTGTGACAAAAGGCTGACGTTGAGCGCCGACTGCACCTCAATCCCTTTAATCAGGGCCATGAGGTGTCGCCAAGCACGCGGCCACTCCAGCGAAGCTTATGCGGAACACGTAAGCTGTGGGCCCCGCTTCATCGCACCTTTCAGGGATCGTGAAACCAATCAATGATGTTGCTTACAGTTGGATTTACCATCCCATGAAGTGCATCCGGTCTTTCATGGTGGGCTGCTAAAGGTCTATTGACCTGATGGTAGGATCCAGCTATCTCCCCATGCGATTGCAACTGAGGGTGAACCAAAGATGAAGTCGAAACCATTCAAGTCACCGCCTTGTGAGAAAGGGTCAATCTTCCCGTCACGAATACCTCGTGAAGTGGTTGGGCTATGGGGTTGAACATAGCACATGGGAAGCCGAGGGCAACTTAACCAATTGCCAGGAGCTCATCAACTTGTACTGGGAGGCGCAGGCCGCAAGAGAGCGGGCGAGGCGGCACGGGGGGTTCCCGGGCCGTCCCCGCGCAACTCGGAAAGGGACTTGACCGGGATTATCGCCGAGCCCTCCTGGTTATCACGTAGAGTTCGACGCGTGCCGTTGAAACTACGAGCTGCCTTTACTACCCCACACACGTGAACGAGGGCGTTCACATTCTCACAGGGGGGGAGTAATGTAGCGAAACGCTACAGCCACCCCACGGAGGGCACTTAGGCGCGTCCGTCCTACACTTCACCCTGGGCGCCTGCCGGGGGTGAGGCGTCGGGACCACCTAGGGATGGGGGCACCCTGGATCCAACCTTGCGAAGGTGCAAGGCTTCGATGCGCGCGGATACTGAGACACACATGTATCGCGTCGCCGATGTGTCGAGGGATCACGGGAATCCCGACCACACTCTCCTCACGGCTTTGGAATGGGACGCGCCCGACATTACCGGCATTACCGCTGGTACGGCATCAGTGCGGAGCCGCACTTGCTGCGCGCTGCGCAGGACCCGACGTGCACTGATGCATGCTGGCGCGGCCGTGCCGTGCGTGCTGCGGACTGAATGGGCGAGCATCGCACGTGCACACCTCTGACCCATCCGAGCCCAGAGAGCACCGCTGGCGGCGCCACGCACAGCCGCCGCTTTCAATCCTCCATGCCGCAGCAGGTTCAACGAAGCGCAAAAACGGTGTGACTGTGGTCACCCAACCAACGTACCGGCATACGGTTGCACGCCCATCCCGGGGCTGCTCCCCTCTCTGAAGCGCTCGCTCTCTCTCTCTGAATCCCTCCCGTTCTAAACTCTGTTTTGCTGAGTGCTGGTTGGGTGCAATTCCGCGCAGGCTGAAGAGGCAGTTTTCAGCCGTTACACCCCCTCTCAAATAGCCCAATAAACTCAAAAGCCCACTACCTCGCAGCACAAGCAAGTGTAATGTTCAGCAACACGAGCATCAGCTTCTCAGAGTCTACAATAGTGACGCGATAACCAGAAGCTCAAAGATTACAACCAAATAAAACAACACACTATATACGATGTCACAACATCCGCGACACTACCATGTTACGAAGCTCACAGCGGCTAGCGGCTCACAAGGGACCCATCCCATCCTGAATCCTGCCGCGTCGGATCTCGTCGGCTCATAACGACCCTGCAGCTCTTCGCCAGATCTGAACTCGCAGGCTTGCCATTGACGCTGGCGCTGGCAGCATCTGACCGTGTCAGACTCGATGATGCGCTAAATCTTGCTGTCGTTGCATGCTGACTCGACATCTGACCCGCCTCTGCACAATGACGATGCGTCGCTCAGTCTGATGCGTCGTGTCAGCTCTGACTGTCCAGCCAAAGTCGAGTCGTGCGCGCCACTTCGATCGCGCTGCACTCTGCTGCTGACACCAGCTGCTGTGCCCCTCCTGCTGCCACTGCTGCTTCCACTCTGTCCTTTCTGCTGCCACTCACTTCTGGTCCTGTGCCTGCTCCTGCCCTCCCTGCTGAAATGTCTGGACCTGCCGTGCACTCATTAGGGCGCCACCGCGCCAATAAACACACAACACAAACACACAAAACTAATGTTCCAACAAAACATGCTAACTATCATACACTAACAACGCCAGCGCGTGTGTTTCCACTGCAGTTTGGCCTTCGAAACCATGGCCCAACCCTGGACCTCACGCACCCACACAATGGGGGGGCCCCAACCACGGAAAGCCCGCCGAGCCGGGCTCTCTGCAAGATTCTGAGCCAGATGAGCTGATGTGCGTGACCCACTGGGCGGGAGAGAAGCGCGCCGCGCCTCTCAGGTGGAGCCGCTGACGCGCGTCTCCAGGTGGTGGGAGGCCACGGGACGTAGGGTCGGAGCCGGAGCGCGAGCTGAAGCTGGGTGACCCGATCCGGGAAGGCGCGCTCATCGTGGAAGAGGGGCTCAGCAGAGAGGAGGTCAAGGGGAATGCGGGGCTTACGGCCATAGAGGAGCTCGTAGGGAGAGAAGCCAGTGGAGGAGTGAACGGAGGTGTTGTACGTGAAGACCAAGGAGGGGATGACTCAAGGCCCACTTCCAGCTCGCATAGCCGCTGTAACGCGACGCGATCCTTGACCGTCTCAGAGATGGAAGCAGCCCCCGCAGCCCATTCCGCCAGGGGAGAAGGGGCTAGAGGTGTGGTGAATGATGCGGAAGTCCTGCATGAGCTTGGCAAATGCCCCCTTGTATTCGGTGCCATTGTCAGAGTGGACAGAGTAGGGGAGAGAGTGGCGGTGAATGATGGCCGTCAGGAGGCGGGCAGAGTGGACGGAATGCTTAGATTCTGTAGCGTGAACCTCTACCCACTTGGTGTATCTGTCCACGGCTAGGAAGACTCGAATGTAGCCAGAGGGGGTGCCGAGCTGGGGGATAGAAAAGGTGTCAATGTTCCACCTCGGCCATTCGTGGCGGGGGATCTCTACCCATTCTGTGGGTTGGCGTCGGGGAGGCAAGGTAGCGCGGCTGCTGGCAACGGGTGCGTGTTTCGGCGTAGCGCTCACCGCCGCGGAGGCCGGGCTAATAATAGCGCTCTTCCGGCAGTTAGGCGACCATCTTTCCTCAAGGCCGAGTGGAATCCGCCGGGCTGGGAATCGCGGGCTTACATCCGTAATTTGGCGCGCTCATTGGGGAGCGAAACACGGCGCCGAGGGGAGGTACAGTGATTCGGCCCGCCAATAATAAATGTGTATAGTTCCAGAGCGGGCGGAGCAGCCGAGCTCCTCTCGTGTCCGCGGATAAAGGGGGGGTAACGCGGCGGCCGCGACGAGCGCGAAGGGAGGAGTTCAATGGACGCCATTGGCGCTGAAATGGGGAGGAAGTGGAGCCGCCATCAAGCCATCCATGAGGGAAGTCTCACTCGGATCCGCATGGGGTGGGCCGTGGTGAAGTCAGGGTCTTGCCAGCGATGGAGGGTGGTGGCGTTGGCCGGAATATCGATCAGCCCATCTGCGAATAGGACATCATGCAGGGCTTGAGCAGCAATAAAAATCTCAATGGGAAGATGCTCAGGGTTCAGGAGGGTGGGTGGAGGGATGGGTTCAGGAACGGCCGGATCGTGGCAGAGGAGGGGAGCCGAGGGATTGCGACTGAGGCCATCAGCATTGCCGTGACTACGGCCGGGACGGTGAGTGACCTTGAGTACATTATACTCCTCCAACTTCATCACCCATCGTGCAAACTTAGGGCGTAGGGTAGCCATGATGTGCAGCCAAGTGAGGGGCATGTGGTCAGTCCGGATGATAACGGGCTGGTAGGCCGTGAAGAGCTTGAACTTCTCGAGTGCCCAGAGAATAGCCGCGGCCTCACCCTCAGTAGGGCATGTACTTGGTCTCGGTTTCCGAACAAACCCTGCTAGCATAACTGACCGGGTGTTCCCCATCCGAATGCTTGGATCGCCATCAAATCCCTGCCCCGGACTCAGCCACCGCCACGACGGTCAAGTGGTGGGGTCAAATTGATGCGCATGTAAGGAGCCTCAAGGGAGGGGCAAATTCTTTTGTACCGGGCGCAATACATGAAGCTGCCAAAACCCGCGGCGTAATCGCCCGAGTTCCGTGGCTCGACTCTCGAGGGATGTGAAAGCCGCATGTACCGCTGTCCAACTTGTCAACTAAACAAACCCCCTCGCGACCGCGTGATCCGCGGGCCACCGCAACCCTCACACCTCCTTTCGGAAATGTACGCTGTGGTATGGACTTGATCACGCATCTTCCCTCGTGACACCCTCGGGGCATGACTCATCCTCGTTTTGTCGCATCGGGTCAGCTAAAGATGGTGCATTTTGCACCAACTACTAAGACCGCCGGGCCGACGTAGATTGCACGGTTGTATGTTGACAAAGTGTGGAGCCAGCATGGTCTTCAGTCGAAGATTGTTTCCGACCGTGACCCACGATTTACAGGACACTTTTGGACTGAAGTGCTCAAGATCGTTGGGACCAAGCAGGCATTGAGTACAGCTTTCCACCCGCAAACCGACGGCCAGACGGAACGGGGGAATCGGATCCTGGAGGATTATCTCCGGCATTATGTGGGACCCACACCGGATGGGTGGGATGAATCGCCTCCCGCTGGCCTAATACGCCATCAATACGCTACCGTGAGTCCACGGTACCACCCCCTTTTCCCCAACTTTGGTCAAGATCCCCTAAATCCCTCGGCAACCAAGGATTCCAGCCCCCGATCCGGTGAACATGGGCGGCCTCACGTAATCCTCGGACTTGAAGTTTTGCAGGGACCTGATGGGACTCAACCTCCCCGCAATGTATCTTTGTCCGGGTTAACGTCCAGGCGCTGCGTAGGCACACCCAAGCAGTATCTCGCCAGCGCCCGGGCCGCTACAAAGGCCTGGCGTCGCACCGCCACCATGGCTCCAACTCTCCTTCAAACGGCTGGGCCATGAGGTAAGCGCGTACTAACTTGAGACCAAAGCTTTTTCTTATGGCGAACACGAAGTCGTGGGCCCCGCCTTACCCGACCTCAGGTCGTGAAGCCAATCAATGATGTCGCTACATAAAGTTGATTTACTCATCCCACGCGGAAGGTGCATCCGTCTTCATGTGGGCTTACAAAGGTCTACCGTGAAGCGATGAGGATCCAGCCCACCTCCCCCCACCGCTGGAGCTTGAGGGTGAACTTGAGTATGAAGTTGAAACCATTCAAGCCCACCGTCTTGTGAGAAAGGGTCAATCTTCCCGTCACGAATACCTCGTGAAGTGGTTGGGCTATGGGGTTGAACATAGCACATGGGAAGCCGCAGGCAACTTAACCAATCGCTGTGAGCTCATCAACTGCATCGGGAGGTGCGCCGCAGAGCCAAGCAGGGCGCACTCCGGGGTTCCCCGAGCCGCCCTCGCTAAATCCGGAAAGGACTCTGACCGATTATCACGAAGCCCTCCCCATTATCACGCAGGGAGTTCACGCCATAAGCCGCTGAAACTACGAAGCCGCCTTTACTACCTTCACACACGCACCAGGGCGTTCACATCCTCACGGGGAGTAATGTAGCCAAACGCCGCCAGCCACCACCCCGAGGGGTACTTAGCGCCCGGCCCTAGTACTCACCTCGCGCCAGCCTTTAGTGGGCTAAGGCGTGCTTGGGACCACCTAGGACCTGAAGGGTCTCCGATCAACTCCCGCGGCGTTGCGCGGGTTCGGCGCGGCGGTATACCGAGACATATATGTATCGGGCAAGGGCCGATGTGGTCGCAGGGATCACTAACTCACCTCACATCTTCCCCACGCTTTGGAACGTAAATCCGGCCGTCCGCATAATTACGGGTTACCGCTGGTAACGGATGATCGGCCGTCGGACCAAGGCCACCGCCGCCGTAGGATCCGCATCAGACCGACATCGACGGGCGGCGCCATTGCTGCCGGGCGCCATGAATGCGGGCGGTAGCATTCGTGAGCCGTGTTGTGACACCCTCAATCTATTCGAGTCGAGAACACGCATGTTCAACAATCGACGCCAGTTTCCAATCCTCCATGCCGGGTAGGAGGTTCAATCGGGAGCGAAGGGCGAGGGTGACCGTATCACCCAACCAACGACGCATACGGCGGTTGCACGCTCATCCCGGCTGCCCTCCCTCCGGCCAGCCTCTCTCTCTCTCAATCCCTCCCCGCTCTAAACTCGCTTTAAGCCGAAATTGCTGCGCAATTCCGCCAGTCGAGAGGTACAGCCGCTACACCCTCTCAACAATAGCCGCCCAATAAACTCAAAAGCCCACTACCTCGCAGCACAAGCAAGTGTAATGTTCAGCAACACGAGCATCAGCTTCTCAGAGTCTACTCCTGGCTACGTTGATAACCCTCTGTGATTATCTCCCATACAAAAACAACTCCTTAAATACAATGTCGCACTACAACATCATGAAGCTCCCAACATCGACATGCGGCCTGCAAGGGCCCTATCCCGACCCTGTAATCCTGGGCGTACTGCCGGATCCTCGGGCTCTAGCCACACCTGATCCTCGTGACGCTTCTCCGTCGTATCCTACTCAAGTTTCTAAGTTATCTTACCGCCTTTGGCGCCGTAGATCTGACCCCGCCTTCCAAGCATTTCCCATGACGCTACAAACTCCTCGCCGCTGCCGCCGCACGCCACCGGAAGACCGACGCCGCTTCCTCGCATAAATTTACGAACAATCAAGGCCGACATTTTGACGCCGAGACGCTGGCCAAGTCCACCGCTCAATTCAAAGGCTGGACGCCAAGGCCAAAGGCCATTCGCATTCGGCACAAGGCAGAGCTAAGGCCGCGCCATACCTCACTCAAGCCTCCGCTGCCGCTCGCCCCGCTTTCACGCCATCTCCGGATTCGCCGCTGGCCGCGCCATCACTGACCGCCAAGGCCGCCGCCTGGCCGTAATTCAAATGTCCCCAGTATCGGGCCATTTACTAATCCTATAGGGCGCCGCACGCCATGAAACACACAACACAAACACACAAAAACTACCGTTCCAACAAACATGCTAACTATCACACTGGACAAACGCCAAATGGGCCGGGCGTTTTACTCAGAGTCCGGCCTTCCAAATGATGGCCCAACCTCGATCTCCACGGATCGACACAAATGAAGTGGGCCCAACCACGAAAAAGCCCGCTGAGTCGGTTTGGCAAGATTCCCCAGCCGTATGAGCCGATGTGGCGCTACCTGATTGGCGCTGGAGAGCAGCGTTGGCCGAAGCCCCTGGGTCGGTGAGTCTGTCAGCCTGCAAGGCCGCTGCTCGCAGGTGGTGGGGAGGCCAGTGGAATCTAGGGTTTGGAAGCTTGAGGGCCAGGAGCCGGCTGGGCGACCCGGACCGGGAGGCACGCCATCGCGGGAAGAGGGGCTCACAGAGGAGGTCAAGGGGAATGCGGGGCTTACTGGCCATGTAGGAGCTCGTAGTGGGAGAGAAGCTGCAGGAGGAACGGAGGTAAGCTGTACCGGAAGACCGGAGGGGCATGACCAAGGCCGGCCCGGCCTGTACCTCAAGCACCAAGCAAACGCGACGCGATCCTGACCGCCCCAGATGGAAGCAGCCCCGGCAAGCCCATTCTCGCTGTGGGGAGAAGGGGCTGAGGTGTGGTGAATGATGCGGAAGTCCTTGCATGAGCTTGGCAAATGCCCCCTTGTATTCGGTGCCATTGTCAGAGTGGACAGAGTAGGGTAGAGAGTGGCGGTGAATGATGGCCGTCAGGAGGCGGGCAGAGTGGACGGAATGCTTAGATTCTGTAGCGTGAACCTCTACCCACTTGGTGTATCTGCCCACCGCTAGGGAAGACCTCGAATGTAGCCGGTGCCGAAATGGGGATAGAAAAAGGTGTCAATGTTCCACCTTCTACGCACGCCGTATGGGGATTCCCTGCCCCATCTCCGTGGGTTGGCGGTCGGGGGAGCAAGGTAGCCGCTTGCCGCTGGCAACGGGTGCGTGTTTCGATGTAGCCGCTCACCGCCGTATGCCGGGCCAATAATGGGCCAAGTTCCCCGCAAATAGTGGCAACTTACCATCTTCTTCTCGCCGGTGGAATCCTCAGCCGGGCTGGGAATCGTGGGCGACATCCAGAATCTCCATGCGTTCATTGGGGAAAGGAACAGGAAGGCCAGAGGGGAGGTACAGTATCTGTCCGTCATCATCAACAGAGAAGTTCCGAGAGCGCGGAGCAGCCGCAGCCCCTCTCTCGTGTCCGGGATAAAGGGGGGTAACGTATGGCGTCATGACGTAGCGCCAGTAAGGGAGTGAGTCCAATGGACGCCATTGGCGCCGGGAAATGTGGGGAGGAAGTAAGGAGCCGCCGCCATCGCCATCCATGAGGGTTCCCACGGATCCGCATGGGGGTGGCCGTGGGTGAAGTCAGGGTCCTGCCAGCGATGGAGGGTGGTGGCCGTGGCCGGAATATCGATCAGCCCATCTGCGAATATGACATCATGCAGGTCTTGATCGGCAATAAAAATCTCAATGGGAAGATGCTCGTGGTTCGAGGGTGGGTGAGTGGGATGGGTTCAGAACGGCCGGATCGCGCAGGAGGGAGCCGGTGATCGCGACCCAGGCCATCAAGATTGCCGCCGCGACTACTGACCGAGTGACCTTAAGTACATTACTCCTCCAACTTCACGCCCATCAAAACTTAGGGGCTTAGGTAGCCGCGCGCGATGTACCGTGAGGGGTACGTGGTCACCGATGATAACCCGCGCGCTGGTAGGCCGTGGAAGAGCTTGAACTTCTCGAAAGCTCGTGAGGAGCAGCCGCCTCCCTCAAGAGGGGTCAGTACTTGGTCTCGCTTTCTCGAACAAACCCTCAAGCAAGATAATCGACCGGGTGTTCCCCATCCGGAAGTCGCTTGATCGGGCCATCGCCCCCAAATCCCGCTTCCCCGACTCCGCCGTACGGCCAATGACGGTTAAGGTGGTGGGCCAAATTGATGCGCATAAGTGAGCCCGCGTAGTGGCACCTTGAGCGCGCTGGAAGGCCAAACTCGCCACGGGCCCATTCGTATTGGACCTCGCGTTTCCAAGGCATGTAGGGGATGCTTTATGCGGCATAAAATTTTGATGAACCCGTACATAAGGAGGTGAGCCCTCCCCAAGAAGGACTTGAGCTGAGTGAGGGTCTGTGGAATCGGCATAAGGGCAATCGCTTCAATCTTGTCGAGTGATGGTTTCAGGCCATTGATGCCGAGGCGGTGCCAGAGATGAGTGATCTCCTGGTGGCCCAATTTGCACTTATTGGGTGCTATCTTCAGACTCGCACTGTTGAGCTGTTGCAGGACTTGGTCAATGTGTTGCAGTGAGAGGACCAGTCCTGCCGGTGGGAGGGAGGCATCATCCACGTAAGGCTCGCAGAAGGCGCGACAGGGGCCGAATACTTGGTTGGCCAGGCGCTGGTGAGTCTGGCTGGAATTCTTGAGCCCAAAGGGAAGCACCGTCCACTGCACGAAGCGCGTGGCTGTGCGAAGCCCTGTCTTGCAGCGATCGGCCTGTCGCAGGGGGATCTGCCAGAAGGATTTCTGCATGTCAAGTGCCGAGAACCACCGGTCATCAGGGGAGACGCCGTGGAGAATCAGGTCCACATCCGTAACGTGTAGTAGGGATCCCACTCGCTATTGCATCCGCCCGCAGAAGTCCCCACGGCTGAGTGTGCCATCCGCTGGGGCAGAACGCCGGAAGCTGGCCCAAATTTCCGTTCCATCAATCCGTATAGCCCACGCTTCGCCGCCGACTGCTCGACATCGCCACAAGGCCGGGCGTGAAAAGCGCCGCAGGGAGTCGTGTCATCACCGAGACGACCTCGTGGACAATGTGGTGCTCAATCGTGAGCCCCTGGCCATGTCGAGGAATGTCAGCGAAAACTAGGTGATTTCGGGCGCAAAGACTTGGCGAGTTGAGAATGCTTTGATCGGGTTCTCAGAGGACCGCAGTGCCCCAACGCACCGCCTCTATTTCCAAACACCTCATCACCGATGGTCTCATGGGGGAAAGGGTGTAGGTATCACCGGCCGTACCGCTCTTCCTCGTCGGGCGCATCGGTGGACTCGGTGAGCAGGAGGGGGAAAGCCCCGCTACTTCCAGACGTGACTGGTCATCCATAAGAAGAATGGGAGTCAATCTAATGGGTACATGGTGATCTCCGGTAGAGACCGCCACGCGGGCGCGGGCGCTTGGGGAAGGCGAGGTGGTGAGGGACTCGAGGATGAGGGGGAAGGAGCATTCTGTCCCGCCAGCAGATAAGTGCAGTTGACATGTAGCAAAGTCGATTTGTGCTCCCATCGCGATGAGCCAATCTGAGCCCAGCAGGATAGAATAGTGTTCAGCGGCGTGATGACTGCATTCACTGTGGCTCCCATCTCGCCAAGACTGATGACCACTTGGGCGCTGCCCAATCCTTCATGTAAGCTCCCTTCAACTCCCCACATATCGGGATGGGCTCATGTCTGGCTCCAACTTAACCCCCCGCCATCACAAAGCCGGGGATGCAACCGCGGCGCATAGCTCCCTCGCGGTTTATCATGGCTTTGCTGGGGATGACCGCTGGAGCCAAGGCACGACAATGGTCCGCACGCTGGGCGTCGGGATGCAGAGGGAGGATCTGATCCGCCGAGGAGGATGGCGCAGGGAGCTGGACTGCCTGGGCGAGGCCAGAAGCCATGTGGTGGATATCGGCCGGCGAGGGGACGTCTGGAGGAGGGGCCATAGGAACCGTCGGAGGCCGTAGGGTGGCCTCTGCGCTGTCGGCCAGCTTTCGAACTACGGCGGCAGCACCTGGTACAAGCTCCATCAACCGTGACAAGGTACTGACATCTTAGCCTTGTCTCCTTATGAGTTGATGAACCATGCGCTCAATCAGGATAGGTCACCGTCGGGGTGGTCGCACGCATCGGCCGCTGGGGGTAGAAACGGCCGCCCAAGGGCTTAATGGGAGTGGCTGACGGCATCTCTTCGCCGGGTGTGCTTCGCCTGGCCGCGCCACCGCCGCTCCTCCCCTCATCAGATCGCTCCATTCCCTCGCGGATCCCGGCCGGATGACCCGCGTGGAAGGAGGGAGAACTGAAGTTCTCCGGACAGGGGTGGCGACCGGTGGAGCCGTGCCAGAGGAGCTGGCGCCGTTGACATCGGCAGGGAGGAATGGCAGGGGATGTGAATGAGGATCACTTTGGTTGACAGGGAGCCTGCGCAAGGCATTTGCAATCTCGGCGATCCGGGCTTGAGCACCCTCTTCAGAAGTGATGGGGGATTCGGACCAAGCCGGTTGCAATGCTGCGGCAATCTGGGCAGTGCGTGAGCGGGCAGCAGGATCGGGCTCAGCACCCAATGCGTTTGTCAGTGAAGGGGAGTCCATGGGGTGCAGGTGGATAGGCGGACGTTGCAGGATGGTGTAAG
>CM074805.1:2068626-2102877 GCA_037447605.1 Zygnema circumcarinatum
CCTCCCTCCCTCCCTCCCTCCCTCCCCTCCCCGCAGGCCTCGGCAACGCCGGCGAAGCCCTTGCCGCGGGCGCCCTGGTGCAGCGGCTGATCGGGCGGCGCAGCCTCCCCGTGCAGACGGTGGACGGGTCCCTCAAGTTCCTGTGCATCTGCCCCCTCGCCTGCCTGGTCAGCTCCCTGGTCGGCTCGGTCACCCTCTGCATCTGGGCGGTCGCCCGCTGGGAGGCCTTCTCCACGGTCTGGTTCACCTGGTGGCTCGGGGACTTCTCGGGCATGTTCACGGTCGCGCCCGCCATCATGGCGGTCTGCCACAGCCCCCCCCGCCGGGAGAGGGAGAGGGAGGGCAGTGGGCGGCAGTGGGGGAGGGTGCGGCTCTACCTCGAGCTCGTCTTCCTCTTCTGCTCGCTTGCGGGGCTCTGCACGCTCATATTCGGAGGCACGCTCGCCACGCGCTATGTGGTCTCGCTGCCGTACATGGTCATGCCCATGATCATATGGGTGGCATTCCGCTTCAACAGGTGAGGGGAGGGGGAGGGGATGGGGGAGGAAGGGGGAGGAGGAGGAAAGGGGTGAAGGTGGAGAGGATGGCGGGAGGGAAGGGAAGGGAAGGGAAGGGTGTGTAGGGATTTTTGCAGTTTTTAGGGTTGTGGTGCTGTGGCGGTGCAGGAGAGGTCTCCCCATGGCCATTCTCGTTGTCACAGGGGCGGCCATGTGGGGAGCCTGCCAAGAAGTGGGGCCCTTCCACCGCATTGAGCTCAACGAGTCTCTCCTGCAGGTGGGCTTAAGCGTTTCCTCGCTTGTGCGCCTTGAGTCCTTAGGCAGAGTAAAAAGGATGCAGGAGGTGGGAAGGGGCTGGGTAGCTCACAGCCATGGCTGCTGGAGCCTGCAGGTACAGCTGTTCAACTCAGTGGTGGCCATGATGGGTACTCTCCTTGCAGCGGCGGTGCGGGAGAGGAAGGACTCTCTAGACGCTCTCAATGCTCTCAATTGGTGAGCCCCCAATCGCTTTACAAGGCTCAAGGAGCCGGAGACTCTTTCTCTCTCTCTGACTCCTGCTACACGCACGGAACGCTGCTTCTCCTCCCCTAGCCATGGCGACTGAATAAGGACCGCTAGAACCCTCCCTAATTGCCAAGGATAAAAAGACATAAAAATGAAAACCGGAGTGCTGATCTCTACTCCTCTATGCATGCGATTGCTCTCCTCCTCCTCCTCCTCCTCCCCCGCCGCGCTGTGCCAATACTCTCCCCTCCTCCCGGCGGGTGCAGCACTCTGGAGCAGCGCGTGGCTGAGCGCACCACGGAGCTGCGCGCGCTGAACCAGAAGCTGATGAAGTCCCAGGAGGCGGCCTGGGCGGCGAGCCAGGCCAAGAGCCAGTTCCTCGCGAGCATGAGCCACGAGATCCGCACGCCCATCCACGGCATCCTCGGCATGGCGGACCTCACGCTCGACTCCCAGATCACCACCCAGCAGCGGGAGCAGCTCGAAACCGTCACGCAGTCGGCCAACCATCTTGTACCCCTCCCTCCCTCCCTCCCCCCTCCCTCTCCCCCCTCTGTCTCCTCCCTCTGTCTCTTCCCTTTGTCTCGTCCTGACGGTGGGCAGCGGGCGGGCGGGCGGGCGGCGCAGCTGATGATCGTGAACGATATATTGGACATATCGAAGATCGAGGCGGGGAAGCTGGAGCTCGCGCGCGAGGCCTTCGCGGTGCGCGCGGTCCTCGCGGGGACCGTACGGATGCTCGCCGGCCGCGCGCGCCAGAAGGGCCTCGTCTGCCGGTGGCGCGCGGACCCCCCCGTGCCCCTAGCGCTCCAGGGGGACCCCGCGCGCCTGCGCCAGTGCCTGGTGGGTACACACCCCCCGGCTGGCTGGCTGGGTGCACACGGCAAGGAAGGAGGCTTTGTGGTTTGGATCAGGCACAGTTTCGAGAAGCAAATCTTGAGGACAGCTTGGGAACGCTGGTGGTCTGCAACGCAAAGTGGGGCACTGGACATGCTTCATGACGAACTTTGCACACACGCGCTCACACACATGCAAAACTACGCAACTGAGGCCGGCCAGTGCCATGGCTGCACGCGGCTGATGACTCGTCAGTTGACCCGTCTTCCCCTTGCGTGGGATGCAGGTGAACCTGGTCGGCAACGCGGTAAAGTTCACCTCGCAGGGCTCTGTGGAGGTGGAGGTGACGGTAGAAACGGCGGAAGGAGTGGCCCGGCGGCTCCCTCCCTTGTGGAAAATGGACACAGAGGGAGGGAGCAAGCTGGGGGGGCCCTCCAAGGAGGCGCAGAGGGGCCTGGAGACTGCGCCGGAGGGCGAAGCAGCGGCTCAAGAAGGGGATGGGGAGCCGCTCAAGGAGAGGGAGAGGGAGAGGGACGGGAGGGAGGAGAGGGACGGGGACGACGTCATTCTTCTCTTTGCTGTTAAGGACACAGGGATAGGTGGGAACAAGCAGACCCTGCTCGTCTGTTTTGAGTCTATGTTTTACCGCATCACCGTCTGCTTGATCGCTCAAAACCGGCTCACATCTGAGTGGGCATTTCTGTTGGGCTGGTCTGCCACCTCCAGGTGTGCCTGCAGACAAGCTTCAGGTGATATTCAGAAGCTTTGAGCAAGCGGATGCTTCGATGACACGGATGTACGGTGGAACAGGTAGTTAAAATACTTTCCAAACAACGAGGAAAACATGTTATTTCTGCTGAGCTGGCGGTTGCACGTTGGTCAACTGAAAAAAAAACAAAAAAGTGAAAAAGGTTTCCAGTGTACAATGCGGTTTCCAAAAATCTTTTGAAGCGCTTGTACCCAGAACTCCACTTGTAAAGTACCCTTAGGACCTAAAGAAATCTAAATTTTCAGCTACCCACTTGCAGGTCTGGGCCTCAGCATTACCTCAAGGCTTGTTGAGATGATGGGCGGCCAAATCTGGGTAGAGAGTGAAGTTGGGAAGGGCTCTACCTTCTACTTCTCTGCTAAGTTAAGGCGTCCTCCGGGACCCTCTACCTGCACCCTCCCAGAGGGAAGCTCTGACCACTCAGAGTGCTGCCCCTCAGAGTCCGCAAGACTGCCCGGCAGCTCCAAAAACTTAAACTCCTCTCAGACATCTGCAGGGGAAGTAGTAAGCCGTTCTGAAAACCCGTTATTGGAAAGCAGAAAGGGATTAGAGCAGGACGAGCCGGTAGGGAGGGGAGAGAGAGAGAGAGAGGGAGAGGGGGAGGGAGAGGGAGGGAGCCGTGCAGACGGCAGGAGTGGCAGTGGGGAGGGTCGAGTGGAGCAGACGGAGGAAGCCCAAGTTGCCGAGGAAAGCGTAGCTGCTCGTGCTCTAAATTTGCGACGCAGAACAAAGTCAACAGCTTCTTCGGAGAATGCGGAGTGGTTGGAGCAGCAGACGGCTTGGGACGCTCAGACATGGCCCCCATTGTTCGCCAACTCCCAAGAAGGGCAGCAGCTGCACATACGGCGGTCGGCATCGACTGCAGCGGATATGAAGGCGGAAGTACAAAGGCTGAGAGAGAGAGAGATTGCCAAACTGAACAGCAGCAGTCGGAGGACACATTCCCGAGGACTGAGCTACCACTTTGGGCTTGGGAGGAAGCACCGGTTGGAGACACAAGGCAGTATGGACTCCTACCTTGTGGATGAAGCGTTGCCAGCAAAGGGAGGCAGTGAGGCAGCTCCAAAGGTGAAACGCACGTTGCTGCAAAGTCTAAGGAGTATTCCGGGAAGGTTAGGGGGGAGGGATGGGAGTGCAGCCCAAAGTAGAAAATTACTTGAAGTCGAGCGAACGTCGTCCATACCAAACACCATAGTAGAACCAAGATCGCTGCAGTCAGCCTCCCGGGTTGAGAGGACATCATCCCTTCCACATCCTCTTGTACTGAGCATGCTCGCATTGCAGGGCCCGTATGCGGAACCACCGCCTGCTTCGACGAGTCCTCTCGTCTCAAAATCATCCTCACTACCAAATTCCTCAATGGAAACATCGCCCCAAATTCCACAACCTGTTGCCCAGGACCCCACCCCATTGCCTCTTCCTACTACTGAAAAGTGCTCAGAAGAGGAGCCCCTGCAGGAGCAGGCCCTGCCCCCCCCTCTCCCTCTCCCTCTCCCTCTCCCCCCCCCTCCCCCTCTCCATGTCCCGGAGCTCCGTTTCCTGCTCGCGGACGACTCCCCCGTGAACCAGATGGTGGCCTGCCGGTACCTGCGCAAGAGGGGCCTCGAGGTGGACGCGGTGGGGGACGGCGCGCAGGTCCTGCACAAGCTGGAGGAGAGGCCCGGGCTGTACACCCTCCTGCTGCTCGACATTCAGGTGCTGCGCAATGCCGGGGAATCAGAAGGGAGAGAGGGAAGGGGGGGGGGAGAGGGGAGAGGGGAGAGGGGAGAGGGGAGAGGGGGGGAGAGGGGAGAGGGGAGAGGGGAGAGGGGAGAGGGGAGAGGGGGGAGAGGGGGAGAGGGGAGAGGGGGAGAGGGGAGAGGGGAGAGGGGGAGAGGGGGAGAGGGGAGAGGGGAGAGGGGAGAGGGGAGAGGGGAGAGGGGAGAGGGGAGAGGGGAGAGGGGAGAGGGGGGGAGAGGGGGGGAGCGGAGGGGGAGGCTGGTTGTTTCGTAGGTTCTGCTGGCGTGATTCGTTCGTTGAGAGGGTTTTCAATCGTTCTTCTTCATGGTATATAGCGCTGTTCTAAGGGAAACTGGTTTCTGCCTGTTTCTCTGCTCTGTGTGTTGTTTGTCTTGCAGATGCCAATAATGGATGGTCTTGAAACCGTCAAAGCTATCCGTAAAAAGGAAAGGGAGACTGATCTATCTCATCTCCCCGTTATTGGTAAGCTTGCGCACCTCTGAAAATGGGAAACTTCCGAAAAAAAAATGATGTGCTACTCATGCACATCATCAATAGATTCTTTCTTTCCGCTCACTCGTGTCCTGCAGATGTTGATGTCCAACCCAAGTCCCATTTCCGCACTTTTAAAGGCTGTGTCTCCAGCATACAGGATGTCAGCTCGTCTTCGGCTGCCTATTACGAGGTCCCCTTTCATGTGTTGAAAATGGGCACAGGCGTGTGGCACTTATTTTCCGTATTCTGTCAGTTCTTCTTCTTGTGCTAATTGCCATGGCTCGGCGCTGAGCAGGTCTTACAGCCCACGCCGCAGATGCGTTCCGAGAGAAGTGCCTCACTGCCGGCATGGATGCCTATCTCTCTAAGGTCAGTCCAAGCACTCTCCGTCCTTCTCCTTCTCCTTCTCTTTCTCCTTCTCCTTCTCCTTCTCCTTCTCCTACTTCTCTATCATTCCTTTTGAAGCCCTTCTGTGTTGAGTTGTATTTGTTGCATCCGGTAAATTTTTCTAGGTCTTCAAAGTACGAACGACATAGTATCTTTCAATCGCACTTCTGAAATGTTTGGCATCTAACTCCAGAGTAGCTTATGACCTTGTCGAAGAGCAGGTAGTCCGATTAGTTTGGTGACATGAGTGGGCTTCAATGGATCTGAAAGTGAAAAATACTCCTGGAAACACGTCTTAAATAAGTCATGTAGAGGATTCTGCCTTATAGAAGAGCGCAGGGGCCTGGAAGTGGCTGAAGGAGTGTTCGAAAGAAAAGGAGAAAACTGTTCTATGTTTGTTTGCACTTCTTCCTTCCTCTGCACTGCAGGCGTCATATTTCAAAACCCTACTTTTTCCTGCTTGCTCTGTGACGCTGTGCAGCCGTTCTCCATGGACCAGCTTCTGACTGCCATCCAGGGGGTGCTGGAGGAGTACGGCCGGAGCCTGCCCAGCACCGCCTTTCCACTGACCCCCCGGCCTGCAGGACGGGGGACTGCTTCGTAAAAAAAATTAAGAATTTCGTAGCCCATTCTTTTTCTCTTCGGACTGAACCGCAACCATTGGTATAAAAGGACTTCACAGCACATGCATGTGATATTCTAAGCTAGAAGAAACCAGTGGGGTAAGCGTAGTTGCCCCATTGATTAAAGCCATGCGAAGCAGCGGGGTTTGATAGGCATTAGGCGAGCAAACCTGCTGCAATTAGCGCTTAATAAAAAAAGCCTGCTTCAGAATGACGTGGAGCTAAGTTAGATACCGAGAGGCACGGGCGAAAGTGTTTTTTCACCTTGTGTTGAAGTCTTTACAGCGGCTGTTGGGACGCCAACTTGAAATTGCATTGGACCCTCCCTTCACCCCGACCAAGGCTTTCGCTTCATTGCGGGGGCTGAGCCCTTACAAGGCCAAGGCACATGTTTGCAGGGGAAAGGAGAAGGTGATTTGATCTGACAATGGCGAGGCCATCAAATGTACATGAACAAACTCAAAATGGAGAACCAAGGTGAGATAAAAAACGACTTAGGAGCGAAAGAGATTTGTGCGTAACTCGGCTTTTGGGCCTAACAGCACGGCACGGCTCAAGAAGCAGTCGCCAAGGTCTTTCGTTTTTTCGGAAGGTCTTCGAAAATCTGTTTCAATAAAGTCCAAGGCAGCATGCAGGACCTTGGAAACCGGGTCACCGGATGTTTCGTAAGCGCCACTCCATGGGGCTCACTGCCTGCCTGTACACGCGCTCCCTGCTGCGTTTCCATGCGTCACGGCGGTTTGTGGATTCAGTGCGGAGCTGATTGCTATCCCCTTCATTTTGTATTCATGCCTCTGCAAGTATGAAATGTGATGGGAAGTTCTCGACAGCCTCGCGTCCACCCGTGTTCATGTCGAATACCTTTGATCGGTGGAATCTCCGGAGGTCGAAATACAAAGGCGGATAGTCTTTCGAATTTCAAACCAACGTGTTGCAACTCCTTATTTCGCTCGTGGTGGGAACCTTGCTATGAAGGGTTTCTATTTTACTTGACGGAAGCCTCTAATCGCGCCTAATTCTTGAAAGGGAAGGCTGTCGCCATCGACTAGTTACTAAAGGAAAGTCAAAGCCGTCCACTAATTCCGAAAAAGCCATAGCCATAGACTAATTACTAACAGGAAAGCAGCAGCCGTCAACCGGTCAACTCTGGCTAACTAGAAAGTGACTAAACACACACCACAAATCTTACTCACTCTAAGCCTCCTCATGTTTTAGTTTTAGCCATAATTTAGTTAGTCCGTCCCCCTGTTTAGGAGTGAGTTTTCTGCGTTAGTAAAAGCTCCAGTTAAGATTTTTTGGTCAACTCGTCCCAATTAGAATTCTTGGTGCATCTCGCAACAACGTCCGGTCTTTCCTCGACCAACTTGGCGCCCCCCACCTCCTCGTACTCCGTTGCACGATACGATACGCCATGAACGATACGATAGAATAGGATGCGATACGATACGATATGAAAACTATTTAACAATACGATAGGATACGAAAAGATACGATACGATAATATATAACGGTACGATACACGTCGGGCCCTATGGCCCTTAATTAAGGGGGACGACTATTTACAGTGTCCTTTTTCTGAATGTAGTGTACGTTTTCGCCGGGCAGCAAAAAAAAGGATTTTTTTGGCGAAAAATGCTGTTTCATATTTTTCAGAATAGATACAGACCTTTTATCGTCGGATGTACGAACGGTGATTTGAAATGTACGAAGCGAGCGCGTCTTCAAGGTATAAGGGCGCAGCACGTGGAGCGACATGATTGGTCGCGGCAACCTATGACGTGACAAGTATGTTTGGGACCGTGACGTGACGAAACGAGACGCGAAAAAAGTGGAGTCCGCGGACGGCAGTCGGAAATGGCGGGAATTAAAACTGACAGAAAAAGTAGGGCACATAACGTAGCGTGTTTCAGGAAAAATCTGTCAGTTTTAATTCCCGCCATTTCCGACTGCCGTCCGCGGACTCCACTTTTTTCGCGTCTCGTTTCGTCATGTCACGGTCCCAAACATACTTGTCACGTCATAGGTTGCCGCGACCAATCATGTCGCTCCACGTGCTGCGCCCTTATACCTTGAAGACGCGCTCGCTTCGTACATTTCAAATCACCGTCCGTACATCCGACGATAAAAGGTCTGTATCTATTCTGAAAAGTATGAAACAGCATTTTTCGCCAAAAAAATCCTTTTTTTTGCTGCCCGGCGAAAACGTACACTACATTCAGAAAAAGGACACTGTAAATAGTCGTCCCCCTTAATTAAGGGCCATACTATGACACGGTGGTGCGGTCCTGGCAGTTGGGAGGCTACCGCACTCGGCTTTCGTCGGAAGGAGGCTGCGGCCGAGGGAGGGAGAACGAGAGAGAGAGAGGGAGGCCGGAGGGTGTAGCCGCCCGCCCGCCGCCCTCCGCCCGCCCTTCACCTTCCTAGAGAGCCGCGGTTAGGGGGAAGGGGAGGCCGCCTCCTCCCTCGTCATTCCTGACTCCTATGAGACGCGAGCAGCAGCAGGCGGCCTTCAAATGTGCGCACACCAAATCGCGCAACGGGTCGGATCAGTCCAACGCAAAACCGACGATGCAAGGCTTTGAAGGGCTTGCTCTACATTTTCAACTTCTCAACATGTTTCCGCTGCAGACATGAGAAACGTCAGCAAAAAAAAGTCAGAAAAACTGTAAACATGAAAACAGTTAAGTTTTATTTGAAGGAATTCCAGTCATGAAAATGACCAAGTTTTGGTGTTTTGACCAAGCGGCCACTTTCAATTTTTTAAATTACATGATAGTTTAATACCTAGAGTCCTCAGCTGTGGCCTTCTGATTTTCTCAACTGGTTCTCTGTTTGCAACCTGGGCTCAGCCTGGTCAACAATTCAACACATCCAATTGACGGCCGAGCGGTACAGTGTCGGTTATAAAATAAAACCCTCAACCCAAACTACAGCGGTTTGAAACCAGAAGGGGCAGGGGAAATGAAAAGCAGCCTTTCCAATTGTGGCATTCAGTCATTTCACTACAAGCTTTGGTTTCGGAAGAATGAAGGTATCAAAGTATTCGCATTAAGGAATTTATTCGTTTCTTAGTTGTCTCAATTTACGAATCCCATAACTTATTTCAATTCTGTACTACCGTCTCTGCAGGGTAGCTCTGCTGCTCTACAGCCCAGCCCGGCCCCCCACCAAACACACCCCCAAACCTCCGCCAGCAGAGCCCCTCCTTGCAAATGAATTGCTGCTGAAGCACTCCAATATGTGCCAGCAGGAGCACACCGGGAGACGAACATCATCCCACTTTTCCCTACTCTATAAGACTGAAGTCATGCCATGCTATGGCCAGCACAGTCGACCAACCTCTGACTACATTTGCAGGTTACAGTACACTCTACACTACATCTCTACTCTACACTCTCCGCCTCAACTGCAGCAGGTCCTGGATTAAGGATGCTCCTCGGGTCAGACGTGCGCCTTTTCCGGTTGGTTGAAGCCGCACCCTTCCTTCGAGAAGCAACCACAGACGCCTCCCGGTGGAGTGTGGCCGCAGTTGGGGAGAGGAGGCGGGAGGAGGGCGAGGACACTCCTCGGGGACTGGCCTTTACATTGACAGCGGTCTCAGGGGCATGGGTAGGGAAACTGCTGGCTGGAAGGGATTTGTGCATGTTTACAGACCTAGAGGCAAGAGGGGCGGAATCACGTGCTCCAGGACTGGGGCTGCGGGGTGTGGGAATGGACGGCAGGCTCGACCGCAGACGAGGGGAGGGAGAGCGGGCGGACGATCTTGAGAGGGAATCAGCGGAGTCAGAAGCGAGGGCACGAGAGCGAGCCACGGAGGAGGACCTTCCCGAGTCCAGGGGAGAATAGTTCAGCTCTTTACCGGTGTTGCGTAAAGGCTGATTCCTCGAAGGTGCACCGGAATCATCAGAGGTAGGCTTCTGCATCCCCACCTTCGACGCAATCCTCCCAAGCCGTCGTTGCTTGGCTTCCTCTTGCTTTTTCTTCTCTTCCTCCTGCACAAGGACATAAACCTTAGGAGACGACGTTAGAGCCAAGCGAGAAAAACCAGGGCAGTTAGATATGCAACAATTCAGCAGTTCAAACCTCCTAGGTAAATTACAGTAAATAAAAAATAAAGACTATCAGCATATCAACATCCGACTGGATCAAGCCAACAAATGCTACGCATTGAATGTAGGACTGTAAGGGCTAGAGTGAGTTCCCCATTGACAAGATACAAGAAGAAAAGGATTGGGATTCTGCGTATTTCAGCACCCACTGTCAACCGGATTAACTTTTCGTCTTAGCTAAGTTCTGGTAATTGTAGAACAAGCGACGCAACTTTTCTCTACGGAAACTGATGATGACTCTGGTAATTCGTGCCCTACAAAATGGCATCCCTGACCTTGCGTTTTGCTGCTTCCATTTGACGAATTCTCAGCCTTTCCTGTGCCCGCTGCTGTGCTTCAGCCACGATCGGATCCTCTGGGGCTCTCGTGCCATTCTCCCTCGACTTGTTCAATGCTCCGAGGGCAGACCCCCATGGCTTTGAAGCTCTGAGCCTGCCCTGCTTGCCTGGTGGGACCTCCACATTTCGAGGTGCTTTACTCTCTTTCTGAGGCTCATCCAACACTCCCACATCTTCTATAACTTGCTCCACAGAGGCTTCTTGCACTTCTACCCAGTTCCCATCATTGACGAAGTCATCGCTCGCGATTCTCCACCCGCTATCTGTGTCATTTTTAAGAGTACTCCAAGAGCCATCTTTTCCAGAAACATCCGCCCAATCAGGCTCCATCTCTTTTTCAAAGTCACTATGTTCATCACCATCTTTTGCTTGTGAATCTGGCCCATTGACCAACTGAAGAGTTGCTGCATTCTTGAATCGCGACTCTGCTTCAAACAACAAATCTTCGGGCTCTCTGAGGTTATACCTCTTTTCCCTCTCTTCCAACAACTCCAAGTCGTTACTGAAAATAACAATCTCTGGCTCCTGATCATCATTTTCATCGAGGGAAGGCTTGTATGCTCCTGCGGTGACTCCAACTCCTATAGATGGCCCCCGAAATTCATCTTCAAGCAGGTCTGTTCGAGCCTGCATTCCGGAATGAACCTCCTGGTTGATCATATCCATGACGATATTCCTCTCTCCTAAACTGCTCCCAGAATATGCCTTCAGAGTCGCTTCAGGTCCCCGGAGCTCGTCCTCATGTAAAGACGAAGTTTTAACAGTCATGCCTTGCTCGCTCTCGAAAGCAGAAGCGTCTGCGGCATAACTTGAGGATTTTAACATGCGAGGGAAAAGGTAGTCACCCTGCAAGTTAGATTCGCCCGTCACTCCGCTTTCAGACTCGGATGACGAATGTTCCGCACCATGATTGGGACCCCTAAAATCATCTTCCTGCATGGCTAGGCGAATCCGCTGCCTTTTTGGGCTGGTGTCGATCAGCAACAGCGATGGCTCTACCACGGGAAAGACAGAAATAGGTTTCAAAGGGGGGCTAGCATGCTCAGAATTTGTTAGCGGCCCCCTATACTCATCCTCCCAGAGATACGTTCGATGATTCTGAGAATTAGCTACTCGTCTGTGCTTCGGTTCAGTATAAAACAAGTCAGGCTCCTCAAAAATAGCGTGATCGTTGCATTCGCCTTCCTTTTCTGAAGCATCTTTTTCCTCGTCGGTAGGCCATGCTTTCTTCACAAACTCACCTAACTTATCCTTATAGTGTTCACTGTTTGCATCGTCAAGATCGCTAACTCCTGAAGCACGCCGTCCAGTGGAGACATCTGCAATGGCATTAACTGTGTCATCGCTCTCATCTGGAATTGCACCCGTAGAAAACTTGCTTTTATCCCAGTCGCGACCCTCTGTCTGGAAAGGACTCTTGGCTCTGCTAATGGTCCTTCTGACAAGTCCGATCGGACTCAAGTCCCAAGTCCCGTGTCCTTCCCCACTTCCAGCTTCCTCAGAGTCGTAGTCAGGCTTTGCATGTTGAAGGACAGAAATATCAGTAGCGGTTGCCCTCTTATTCTTGAAATGAACCGGCTCTCGAGAAGCTTGGTCTTGCATAACCAGTATCTTCTTGATCACAACCACACGCCGTACAGCACCCGCTTTCCGGGTAGCTGCTCTCCATTTCTGTAGGGGCTTCTTGGAGCTCTTCGGTGGAGAGGGAGTGGTATACTTCTTCTCCGCAAGAACTTTTTTTTCCACAGGTGAAGGGACATGACTGACAGGCACTACTGGTTCATATACAGGCGCCTCGTGCTTAGGTTCTGGTAAGAACTCCTCAGGGTCAGTTTGTACTGCCATTGTGAGAGCAGGTAGCGAGGAACCTGCATAAAGCCAAACGCAACATAAAAAAACTATCAAACTCAGCAAACATGTATCAGCAGCCTACCAATCTTAGAAAGCAAAAAAATGCTTCTTTTGAACAGTCAACAACTCTCATAATCTGTATAGCTCTCAGCAGGAAAGAACAGTCAGACAGCAACATGAAGATCGCTTGCTTTGATTAGTCACGCAAAAGTCATCCATCAATGCACTGCAGTTCAATCACTTAAGATTGGTTGATGCCTTAATACGAATACAAGGCCAAACAAAATCCGTTCAATTCATGGAAAACTTCCGCGCATGAAAAACAAGGATTGGCATCTTCTTTCTTGTTAGAGCAAGTTACCCGAGTCACTTCTTGAGTCGCTGAAATATGTGTCCTCGTCACCGGCGACACTATGTGAACCGACCTGTCCAACGACGCTATCTGCACTATTAGGCAAACGAGCCGGTTCCACGGCTCCATCTTCCTTCCGTCTCAGAAGCGCTGAAAATTTAGCGGATGCTTCTCTGTAACCCATCCCCAGTTCCCCATTCAATGAATAACTGAATCGAAGTCTCTCCCTCGTTTCACTATGACCAAGTAGCAACCATGTGACAGTGTGATAAAGACTATGTTCCACCTTTCAGAAATTGCACCATCTGATAGACCTTAGAAATCTAAACCAAAATTTTGTTTGGCCGAAAGATTTAGGACTTCATCAAAAGACGAGGAATATAAACAAGTACTAGATCATTACCACATCACTGTGTCGGATCTTACTGTCTACAAACGATTGTACATCCTTGTGCCCTCTCCAAAACGTGACAACTCTGCTATTCTACATATCCAAGGTCAGTGCAGAAACCCGCATGGCGGTTCCATTCAGATCTGCTGAACTCAGCCGCCCAGATTCGACTGACGCTTGCTACGTACTTACGCTTGACTTAGTACAAGACCTGGAGTGGCGGGTTGCTCAATAGAAAGTGCTCCGCACCTTAAGCGATTTGCTCCAAAACATTCAGCGAAAGCTGCGAGAGGCGGCATCGTCTCCTGAACAAATCCGGCCGCAGTTGCACGTGCGAAAGCCAATCCTTGCTCTCGCCGAAGTAGAGATCGCCGAACTTCTAGTGCTTTCCTCCGATGCCTGAAGACACAGGAATTTGTTAGCAGTTTTTTTGTCTTGATGGGACTTATGAAGCAGGAAAGAAGGAAAAGGGCACTTAAGGAATGATTGTAGTCGCCAGCAACGGGTAATAACTAGCAGATAGACAGACACACAGACAGACCGAAAGACAAGGCAAGACAACAGACAGTTAACCCCATATTTTACTTCTGCATTTTCTAAAATGCTAATGAATAAGCAGAGCAAGTTAAACTCTGTTAAACAAGAGGGCTTCTCTAGAAGATTTTGGCCACCGAAAAATTAAAAAGAAAAGCCTTTTTGGATATCATTTTCGAGCAACATGTTCTCCTGATATTCTGTAACACCAGCTCCAGCAATTTTTTATAGGGCGCAAGAAGAGTGTGTCGGAAAAAAGGGCGATCTGTCTGTACCGGGCCAGCTCGCCGGTTTCCTCCAACTCGACGTCAACCGGACTACTGCCACCGCGGGATCCCTGGACAAGGAGAAACCAACGTTTGCAAAGTAAGGGACAGGACAGAATTCCCTAATGTGTAACTTTCTAACACGGTAGGCTTCAAAAAATAAGTGCTGAATGAAACTCTCGTCACCTGTATCTCAACTCTAAACAGTTTTCAGTTACCATCTCAGATTCTTGTGAAGACATGACTTGGCACTATCGACGAAAAGGCTGCTACGGTTACAAAACAGAACCACCTTAACGTGAAGGTAAAAACAGGAACATATGGTTAATTAAGACAGGGACCAACAGGATTAATGAGAAAAAGTCAATCCCTTTGCATGAACTACTCACCCTTCGTGAATGGCGCACTGGAGATATAGCTCTTCTCGTAGGCGATGAAGGGCCGTGTCCTGAGGATGATATTGATCCTCCCTCATAACTGTCTGCAGTTGTAGACACTATTTACAATCAATTGAAGCTCTTACTTATAGGAGGTCTCGCAATTAGTGCATACACATGACATGCCTACGATGTTATCCCGGCGCCATTACTGTCCATGGAAATGCAATGTCCAGTCTTCACTAAAGCAAGGTGTTCAGAGAGAGTTTTTGAAAAGGCCGCTTTAAAACAGGACGATGTGGAAAACAAAGTTGTACGGCTTTCCAGCAACAGGTCAGAGGCTCTGCCAATAAATGATGATTGGAAACGAGAAGATGAGGAACGATCACGGCGCTCTTCGAATAGAGCCAAAACATAAAAAAACTTGATCCAAACCACAAAGCTGGACAAAGCCTGTTTGGCATAGGGTCCAATACTAGGCATGGGGGGAAATAGTCAAGCTTGCGTGACATCATGAGCTGTTTGCAAACAGTCCAAAGGGCAAGCAGCGCAACGCGAGGCTTCAACGCAAGTACAGCTTAAATTCATTCAGTTCATCAACCAAAGGTGCCTCTAGGAGTGTAATCTGCTAGAGATTACAACCACTTCTAACTTTTTATTCATTGTTAGGTCGTATTGTGAATCGATACTACTTCACCCAACCCTACCTGTTCTTAGAAATCGAGTGAAAAGATCACTTAAAGTACCATAAAAAAAACAATAGCGATCATTATGAGTGCGTAAGCCAAAAGCAAGAGAGCCACTTACCAGAGATGCTAGCATCCATTCTGTGATAAACCTGCGCAAATGAGGAATGGCAGCAACCTTGTCAGTCAACGTTTAGCTAAGCTTAAAACAAGAAGACCAGACACGGCTCTTATATTGCTACCGCAGGAGCAAGCTACAGTAGGGCGCATGTGGAAGCTTTACACGAACTTAAAACAAAGCCTCATACAAAGCCAAATCCAGGGAGCCGGACACTTCTCACCTTATCGGAGGCAAAGTAAGCCTCCTCCAAGTTGAGGCGCAGAGCTTCATCCAACTGCGCCAGTTCCACATCGATAGAGATGATCCGCTCCAGAATATGCGGTGTGCTCACAAACCTTATCACTCTGATCAAGAGAAATGAAGGAATCAATCTTTAGCTGGATTGGCAAACCAAGCGCAGTCACTCACTTGACTCTAAGGATAACACAAAAAACTAACAAAGTCAGCGGAAACACAGAGAATAAATATCATGCCAGGAAATGTGCCGACGATAGAGATGACAGCCCTCTATTGACCTTGGCTTTCTCCTGAGCTGCAGACCTTTGCGCCTACCCACTTACCTGTCCACGGTGCCTCTGCTGAACCACGAGAAGAGGTGGCCGTCTCCATAGCGACGGGCTCCCATCCCCGAGGAGCGATTGCCATACACTTTCCTTGGTTCCAGTTTGATCGTGTGCGCTCCATTGGCAATCTGCTCTTCTGCAGCGCGAATGTGTGAGAGAAATGGCTTGAGGAGCCCGGTGGCGAGCTTCTCGCAGATGCCATTCGCAAGAACGTACACCTCGCACCTGTAAAGCCCTCCACCGAAAGTCAGTCAAAGCTTGCAGGCTCTCAACGATCCTTTCCCGCCCTCGACCGGACCACAACGACCATCGGCAACTTTAAAGACATGACCCAGCGAATTGTGATTTCCGGACGCCCGCCTATCTGCCCCGCCAGCAGCCGTCGCGAGTAGATCACACCCCCCCAGTCCCTTTTGCAAAGCTCAGAGCAGACAGCGAGCAGCAGAGCACGGCGGTGCGGATCGGCACCTTGTCCTGGTGGTAGTGAGCTTGAACACCACGCAGTCCAGCACGGTGTCGGAAGCAATCACCGCCAACGCCCCCATCGCTGCCCCTGCGGCCTGCAGCCTCCGCTGCGCTGCGCCTGCGCTGCGGTGCTGCGCGGCAGGTCCGTCGATCAGAGACAGGGCTGCGCGCGCATGCCCATGGCCATCGCCCAGAGCGGAGCGCGTCGCTCTCTGCCCAGCCAGCCGGGCGGGCGCGCGGGCGGGCGGCGGCGGCGCGCGCAGGTGTCAGGGCCGGGCCTGGCTGCCTGGCCGCCTGCCTGCCTGCCACCGCCAGCTGGCGCGGCGTCATTCGCCGCGCGCCCACTGCCGAGCGATCCGCGCCAGGCGGCTCTTTTGCGCGACTCGCACGTGCGAAGTCCGACTGTGGGAGCTCCCGTTCCGCGGGACGGCGCGGCGTTCCGCGGAACGGTCCGGGCGGCCTGGACCTGGTCGGGCCTGGGCCTGGCACTTGGCGCGGTCGGTCGGCCACGTTGGGGCGCGCCGCGGCGCGGCGCAGAGCGCGGGAGGGCGGGCGGCCGGGCGGCCGGGCGGGCCTTCAAGGCGGAGGGACCCGCCCGCCCCCGCCCACTCCCTCCCTCCCTCCCTCCCTCCCTCGGGCGGCCGGGCGGGCAGCGGGCACGACCGCCGTCCATCGCGCGCGGGAAAAACGCGAAACGCGGCGGGCCCATACGGAGGATCTGTGGGTGATTCGAATTTATTCGCACCGTACGATGACATTTATGGAAAGCCGCATGAACTAGAGCAGATAGGGAATCGAGAGATCTCGTCAGCGGATCTGTCGGCCGGGCGGCAGGCCTGAGATGCGGCCGGGCGGGCTGAGGCGACACGTGGCCACGCGCGACGCAGCGAATGTGGGCCGCGTCCTAGAGAGATTCGGTAGCGATCTTCACGAGATCCCGCGGAGCGTTCTCCGGCGCTGCCCGCGGCGAAACGCGGCGGCCATCTCTTAGAAACATGCATTCGGAAAATGAGGAAAATTTTACAGGACGGGTCTGGCATTTGCTGGCGCACTGTGGCGGCCCGCTGGCCGGGCTTGCGGGCGGGATTGTTTCGAAATTTGAATGGGGCTACGGCCGTACGGTACCAAAGCCAGATCGTAGGTCGAAGTCAGGGCGCCAACGCCGCGGGGGAGGGGAGTGGGAGGGGGGAGAGGAGAGGGAGAGGGAGAGGGAGAGGAGAGGGAGAGGGAGAGGGAGAGGGAGAGGGAGAGGGAGAGGGAGAGGGAGAGGGAGAGGGAGAGGGAGAGGGAGAGGGGAGAGGGAGAGGAGAGGAGAGGGAGAGGAGAGGAGGGAGAGGAGAGGGAGAGGGAGGAGGGAGAGGGAGAGGAGAGAGAGGGAGAGGGAGAGGGAGAGGGAGAGGGAGAGGGAGAGGGGAGAGGGAGAGGGAGAGGGAGAGGGAGAGGAGAGGAGAGGGAGAGGGAGAGGGAGAGGAGAGGAGAGGGAGAGGGAGAGGGAGAGGGAGGAGGGAGAGGGAGAGGGAGAGGGAGAGGGAGAGGGAGAGGGAGAGAGGAGAGGGAGAGGGAGGAGGAGGAGGGAGAGGGAGAGGGAGGAGGGAGAGGGAGAGGGAGAGGGAGAGGGAGAGAGGGAGAGGGAGAGGGAGAGGGAGAGGAGAGGGAGAGGGAGAGGGAGAGGAGAGGGAGAGGGAGAGGGAGAGGGAGAGGGAGAGGGAGAGGGAGAGGGAGAGGGAGAGGGAGAGGGAGAGGAGAGGGAGAGGGAGAGGGAGAGGGAGAGGGAGAGGGAGAGGGAGAGGGAGAGGGAGAGGGAGAGGGAGAGGGAGAGGGAGAGGGAGAGGGAGAGGGAGAGAGGGAGAGGAGAGGGAGAGGGAGAGGGAGAGGGAGAGAGGGAGAGGGAGAGGGCAGAGGGAGAGGGAGAGGGAGAGGGAGAGGAGGTGGAGAGGAGAGGGAGAGGGAGAGGGAGAGGGAGAGGGAGGAGGGAGGAGGAGGGAGAGGGAGAGGGAGAGGGAGAGGGAGAGGGAGAGGGAGAGGGAGAGGGAGAGGAGAGGAGAGGGAGAGGGAGAGGGAGGAGGAGAGGAGAGGGAGAGGGAGGAGAGGGAGAGGGAGAGGGAGAGGAGAGGGAGAGGAGAGGGAGAGGGAGAGGGAGAGGGAGAGGGAGAGGGAGAGGGAGAGGGAGAGGGAGAGGGAGAGGGAGAGGGAGAGGGAGAGGGAGAGGAGAGGGAGAGGGAGAGGGAGAGGGAGAGGGAGAGGGAGAGGGAGAGGGAGAGGAGAGGTAGGAGGAGAGGGAGAGTGGAGAGGGAGAGGGAGAGGGAGAGGAGGAGGGAGGAGGGAGAGGGAGAGGAGAGGGAGAGGGAGAGGGAGAGGGAGAGGGAGAGGGAGAGGAGAGGGAGAGAGGGAGAGGGAGAGGGAGAGGGAGAGGGAGAGGGGAGAGGGAGAGGGAGAGAGGGAGAGGAGAGGGAGAGGGAGAGGGAGAGGGAGAGGGAGAGGAGAGTGGAGAGGGAGAGGAGAGGGAGAGGAGAGGGAGAGGGAGAGGAGAGGGAGAGGAGAGGAGAGGAGAGGGAGAGGAGAGGGAGAGGGAGAGGGAGAGGGAGAGGGAGAGGGAGAGGGAGAGGAGAGGGAGAGGAGAGGGAGAGGGAGAGGAGAGGGAGAGGGAGAGGGAGAGGGAGAGGGAGGGGAGAGGGAGAGGGAGAGGGAGAGGAGGAGAGGAGAGGGAGAGGGAGAGGAGAGGCGAGTGGCTGAGTGCGAGAGGGAATGCGAGAGGGAATGCGAGAGGGAATGCGAGAGGGAATGCGAGAGGGAATGCGAGAGGGAATGCGAGAGGGAGAGATAGAGGGAGAGAGTGAGAGCCGGAAAGGTGGGTGGTTAGAGATGCCGGAGAGATGCAAACAGTGATCGGGAAGTAGAAGAGGGCTGATGTGCGCAACTCCTGAGTATAAGCCTTGCTATTGCCTACAAGCAAGGCTACTCGGCGCGGGAAAATATTGGCTAAGGCACGGTGATGAAATCGTCTTTATTATAATATGAACCGAGGGCCCTTGAAGGTCAGAATAGTTACGAAGATTGTCATTAGTGAGTATGTCTAGCTTTAGATCAAACATGACATGTATGCCGTCGCACAGGCAGAACTTTTATAGAGGAACTTTTACTAAGAGGTAGTGAAATGACTGCAAATAATCGTTACCAGGAATTTATTGGAAAGGCGTCAGGAAAGTAAGTGTTAATGATTTCCAATTAGTTTTATTCCGAAAAAGATCTGTTTGCTTAGATCACAGTGACAATCAGATTTGACCATTAAGAATAAGCGAGGACGGTCTTGCCTTCACAGTGCTTTTTGTCTCGTCAACGTATTTGAAGCTATTGATTGTGCTTTTGAGCAATCTGCCTTCGTTGTGTTTGCGAAAGACTGTCCTCGAAAGAGAAATCGCTGCCGCTCTGCAAAATGTGGTAAAGTCAGTATCGGACATATACGACTCTTGATAGTCAGAAGGAATGCGAAAGAAAACGAACAAATGACAAACTGACAAAATGTGACAAAATGTTGATGCGAGGAGAGGACCGTGAGTGGTATATGCGAGACGGTCGTTTATCTACATGCCAAGCCCTCGGCCATGCCCTCAGCGACCTTCGCGGCTGCTTCTAGGGAGGGCTGCGTTGTTGAGCTTAGGCCTAGCTTTCCTCTATAGCTTTTTCTTTTATCCTTAGGTCCTTTGAGATCAGTTCCTCGTGGTTCCCCATGCTGATGTTGTCCATGTACATTTGATGACATCATCGCCATCGTGAGATCAATGCCCCATCCCCCTCTGTCAGCTACACGAAAAGGTAGACCCTCAAACCTGACAACATTATACTGGTCGACCAAGCGTCAAATTGTATTTCGGTGCATGTTCTTCCATTCCGATATTGTACTGATGATCCAACTTGGATATCAGAGTTTCACAGCGTTGGAGCTGATCGCGAGGCATGCATAGCTGATGCCATGCCATGACTAGGCGTTGATGCGATAACCTTCATGCTGCACCAGGCTAACGCGCCTCATGGCTGGGATGTGACGCAGATTAATGAAAGCTAATTCCAACACAAGCAAATAGTGTGGGCCGGTGGAAATTCGGTGGATTCCAAGTTCTTTGCTTTCATTTTTCTTGGCCCACTTGTGACATTAATCAAAGTAAGTTAATCTGACAAGGTGCTTTTTCATAAAACGTGCGTTTTTTTTCTGAGTTTCCATCACTTTGTAATGGAGTCAATCAGTTCTTCAAGAGGAGCCAGCTCCTTCTGATCGATCAGGTTAAATTCCTGCCACCGAAGACCAATCACAAAGCAGCGTGAGACAGGTTAATGGCATTGACAGCAATGGCTTAAGAATGAGTGCGAGAGTCTCCACATAGAAAAAGCAGTGAGGACACAAGAAAATTACGAGCTTTTCGTCACGATAAGAAGAAACTTCGAGGTGAGCAAAGCAGCAGCAGATGAAGAACTGTGCCCCACACACATAGCAGGAAGAGCCTTCTGTAGTCTGAAACTCTTAACCCTGAAAACTTTGAATATGGCCTTCCAACCAAAGTAGCCATGCCAGCGAGCGTTGATTGTTCTGTTGCTGTTGTACCCTGCAAATGAGTACAAGAACGTCCAAGGAACTCACATGCGTAAACAGGATGAAATGTTTGAAGCAGGTGTTGAGATGAGCCTCCTCCTTGAGTGTAACAATCTTCTGGAAATGAGAATGGTATATATGGGCATACACTCGGAACAACCGCTTGAAGATTGGGCCGACTACTTTCTCAAAGTTTGGTGGAAATGGAGATCCTGATTGCCCCACCCATCGCAAAGGCATATCAGGAAAGGTGTCGCTTTTGAAAGTCAGCAGCAACAATGCAACAGTCCCTCATGCTACAAGAGCAGCACGTTTGACTTAATCGCTCCATACGCCCGACTTCTCCACCGCCACAAAATAAAACATTAGAAATCGAGAAGCTAACCAGGCAGCTTAGACATCCCAGCCTTTTTATGCATCCCTCCTAACTGTCCAATTGTCTCAAGTACGGCGGGAGACAGAGCACTTAACAATGACTTCTCTTTAGATGCATAAATTACATGAAGCTCTATGAAGCATGAAGCTCAGTTCTCGTAATCCATCCTGGCTTGCCACCCACCTAGCCTTTGGGGGAAAGTTGCCTCATTATCAAGCTGGCGCTCAATCCAATCCATAAGATATTCCACATACTTTGGCGCTGAGACTTCCAGCGGCTTCTTGATGTGCACCCCGTCCGCCCAACGATATTCATACCTATGAATCATAGAAATCCAGAGAAAGTGAAGAAGAAACTGGATAAGGGGCTGTTCACCAATCTCTTGCATCAGAAAGTGGTAGGCGTTCCATAAGATACACATGCTTCGAAGCGATTTATTGGAACAAGAGCTTACCAATACATGCTGAACCAATCCTAATTTGATGTTTGCAACAGGTGTGCATGACGATCAACCTAAAACTGCAACCATAATATGCTCTGCCATGTGAGCGAGACTGAGTTTCAATTTTAATTTCAATTTCGAGTCCCGAGTGCAATTTCTGTCAGCACATCAATCCTGACACTGAACACCCCCTGTTCCAGCAAACAATTTTCGGAAGAACAGAAACGCATGTGCAGACAGAGCAGGTTTCTGTGAGTATCACCCACTTGGGCCCTGCTGACATGGTTGGGCAGTTTTCGGGAGTACAGAACTCATCAAGTGTTCCATATAGCACATTGACTTGATTGTAGAAGTCTACGGCTACACAGCGAAAAGAGGAAAACAGCTCAGTTAATAAGGAGATCTGGACATCAATGGTCACTTCCTAATAACATCAAATGGTGAAAATCTCGTCACTTTGTTTGCATGAAACTGCGATCAGAATATTCCAAACTTCAAGAACTAAAAATTTGGTCGTCAGTTTGTAGCTTCCGGGGCTACAAGCTATCAGAAGGATATCTCATGCATTAGTCTTGTCGCAAGGCGAAAAAAGGCTTACTATTTACAGCTAACCACTCGTCCAGGTCTTCCCCAGGAGGCAAGAGTACAGCCTCACGAAGGTTTCCACTCCCAAGGGTTGCGTCTATATGCTTGCGAAGCTGTACCCCCTGTTTTACAAAGAGATGCGAAAACAATCAGAATTTTTCCATAGCAATAACAACTGAATGTGCATGATGTCCATGCTCCAATTGCTCTATCAAATGATCCAATATGTAATCAGTTTCCAACTATGACTAGGGATTTGCAACCATTATGCAGGCGGGATGACATACGGAACCCTATGAAGAGCAAGATTCAAGAGAAAAGGTAACACAACAAAAAGACTGTTTACAACGAAACTTATTTACAAACGATGAGAGCCTACCTTGCTGCCTTGTGGAGTGTTTCTCTTTGGTCGAAAAGTCCGTTGGTTTCTGCAATCTCGGGAAACACGATGACAAAGTTCGTGTGAGCGCCCATAATTGAGTGCGCAGATCGAACGGCCATAAAGCAAGAAACGGGGGCAGACGTGAGAGCTGACAGAATGCCGTCTTAAAGCACCTCGACTAATGCAGAACCTACAGCGAAAGAACCTAATCTTGCTTGTCGCAAACAGATATGAACAGCTCGCATTAAGGTTGGTACGCAATAAAACCACGCTCATTGAAGTCTTTCCAGAAGGACCTATGTTTCCTGACACGCCAAGCTGATGCCGGTAACAAATGAAACACAAAACAAACTTTTTGGGACTTTCCGCATTGAGAGGCAAGCCTAGGCGGTTGGACAGGAAGTAAGGTCGGTAGGCAAGTAAACTTAATTTCATATTCATTCGATACCTTTCCAGCCTCCGCACGAAGAGTGCAGGCTGAAAGCAAAGAAAAGCCGGCGTCGTCGGGTCGTTATCATGTATGCACGTGTCGCACAATACCTGCTGAAGAGGCTCATGGCGACCGCCGGCCGTTCCCTTCCCGCTCGCGCCCCACAATCTCCGGGTCCTCTCCTCTGCTCCTCCCTATACGCACGCCATGGCAAACAACGCTCCAGGCTGCTGCCTTAACCCTAACCCTAGCGCTCTTCCCCGCGTCAGCCAGAAGCGCGGGAAGCCAAGAATGAAGCACTCATGCGGTGTGCGGACAGGCCGCGGCCGATCCCTCTCCGGCCCTGCTGGAGCTCCACTCCCCTCCCCTCCCTTCCCTTCCCTTCCCCTCCAATCGTCCTTCCTCTTGCACAGACAGTGGGACCGACCGCGGCAGTTAGGCAGCCCCGCACCATCCAAGGTGCATTTGCTCCCGGCAGGCAGGCAGGCAGGGAGCCGCCCCCGCTTGTGTTGTGCGCCAGGGCGACCAGACGCATCAAGATATATGGCTGGCGTATCGGCTAGGACCGGTGAGAACTTGCCGGCGCGGGCTAGCTCGATCGCGTCCGGCAGGCAGACAGGCAGGCCGGCAGGCAGTTCCGCCCTATGGACTGCGCCAAGTAGTTAGTTGAACTGCGTCGAAGCCTCTCCCTCGTTTCACTGTGGAAAACTAGCAACCATTCTGAGAGGGAGCTTGAGACCATGCTCCACCTATGGTTTATCAGATGGGCATGGCCCAAGGAATTGGACGATCTTATAAACTAGAAACCAAAGGAAACCAGAAAATCTTTTGGCCGAAAGTTTGAGGACCTAAACAAAAGAAAAGGAATATCACTGTGTCTGTACATCTATTCGAGTTTAGTTTGTCGGTGGCTTCTCGTTGATTGCAGTGCTTTTGCTGACGCCTCCGTCGTGGCGCTTACTTGTGCGGTTGAAGTGCTCATCCTGCTGTCACCGAGCACCGGTCAACCCCCCATACCCATGCCTATGCCCATACCCATGCCCATGCCCATGCCCATGCCCATGCCCATGCCCATGCCCATGCCCATGCCCATGCCCATGCCCATGCCCATGCCCATGCCCATGCCCATGCCCATGCCCATGCCCATGCCCATGCCCATGCCCATGCCCATGCCCATGCCCATGCCCATGCCCATGCCCATGGGGGATGTGGCATTGATCGAACTACCATAAGACCAAACAGGTTGAGAGAAAAAGAAATTAAAGACTTTGGCTTCTCAAAAAAAAAAAAATCTCAAAAAATACCTCTCTAATTGTGAACACGATTCATTTTGAGAAATGAGAATTGAATTCCTAACTTTTTTCTCAGTACAGTACAATTTTTATGAAGAACGAATTGAACATTGAAGAATTAATTATCATTCGTGTTCAATTTGAGTTTTCCTTGGGTTCACTGTTCGATAATGAAATTTTAGCGGATCGTGAAGCACGTAGACCCGTTTTTTCGTACAGAAATTGTTGATCGGCTTTCGGGAAGTGTTGAAAATGAAAAAAATGGGGCCCGGGTTAACCAGATCCCTCAAATCGCACGGAGTTAACGTGGCAAAAATTGGAATCCACAGGTGCGACCAAATATGATGAGTATTTGAACTTTTTCTTTAAAACTTTTCGCTTTCTTGAATCGAAACTGTTTCGACCTCGAGTGTTCAAAGTTCCCTATTCAATAATATTTCCCTCTTTTCCTTTTTTATTCAATAAGGTTGAGAATTGAGAAATGAAGAAAGGAAGTGGCATTGACCTCACGATGGCGAAGCTATCAAATGCACATGGAAACTCGTGAACTCGTTTAACAATTTCTCAACCTGTTGAGAAGGAAATTTCATTAAACTCACGATGGCGAGGCCATCAAATGTACATGGACAAAAGCATGATGTGGAACCACGAGGGACTGGTCTCAAAGGACCTAAGCACAATAGAACGAAGCTAAGAGCGGAACGCCTAGGCACAACAACGCAACCCTAGAAGCCCTAGAATTTCTCAACCTGTTCGGTTTACTGTAGAGCGTTTGCTTCCGTACGGTGTCGGTATGCCGTACGGTACGGTAGGTCGAGGTGGCCGACAGAAGCGTGCAGCTCAGCTTGGCGAGTGACAGACCGTCGCGATGACGTCAGGAGTGCGAATCTCGGTACCCGGAGCGACCGGCTGCACCCCGATGGTGACCTCCGTTCCGACCGCTCGCCTCGCCTCGCCTTGGCCATCCCTCCCATCCCATCCCGTCGCCTTGGAGCGCGCGGGCTGCCTCCCACGCGGCCAACCGCCGGGCGCCGTGGCGCGAACGAGTGGCTCGCACGACCAGTCCGCGGGTGTCACGTGGCTGGCATAGCGACACGTTCACTGTGCCTCGGAACTGGTGCTGCCAGCGCGCGCTCTGACACGGACGGACGGCTGGACTCCCGCAGAAGCCGTCCGTCAGCAGTTTCTGACGTCAGGTCTTACTTAGCCCAGGCCTAAAGTCCGCCACGCCCACGGTATGGGTACAGTCCGACCGTACGAGGCCCAGGCCCAAAGTCCGCCACGCCCACGGTATGGGTACAGTCCGACCGTACGAGGCCCAGGCCCAGGCCCAGGCTGAGGGGGCGGGCCGGACGGCGAACAGCCCATCCGGCCGGTGGGGTTAAGGCAGCGCCCACTACCGGTAGCGCGCGCGAGGGAGAGAGCGAGTACGAGCGAGAACGAGCGAGAGAGAGTGGCGCCCGCTGGTGCCGTCGTAGTACCTGGCACTGTTCCTCGGCGGGGCCGTACGGCCGCCGCTGCGCGGCCTGCCGCCGTACGGCGCCTAAGAATGTCCGCTAGCGCAATAAGTGTACGGACGCTCGGCCAGGCGGGCATTCAAGGCCCCTCCGCGCCCGCGCACATGCGCCCCTGCCGCGCGCCCCAGCTCCTTTAAGCGCCGTACGGTTTCGTATGAAACCGTACCGGTGCGAGCGCCCGGGACGTGGGCGGGGTCGCGGGCGCGCGAGTCAGCGGGCGGGCCGGCCCGGCCGTTACACCCGCCCGCGCGCCGCCGTACGCCCGTACGGCACCAGGCAGGCGGCGCCAGCCCTTCCGGGAGCGCCGGACCAGCCAGCACGACACGTGGCGCCCGCATGATGGCGATCGTACGGTAGAGAGGGCAGGCAGGGGTCGCGGCTGGGGCTGGGCCTCCGCCTCAGCCTCCGCCTCGCCAAGCCATGGCGTGATGGCGCGGCGGGCGGGAGAGGAGCGGGGGGCGGAGGGGGGGGGCGCCATGGGCAAGCTGTGGCACCGCGTGCTGGAGAAGACGCGTGGCGGCGCGCGCCTGCAGCCGTCGCACGGCGTCATCACCTTCCACGCGGCGCCCTGCGACTCGCCGCGCGTGTCCTCCCGCGGGCACTCGCAGGAGCTTTCGCTGTACCTTCCAGGCAGTCCGCAGGTGCCGCTGCGCCGCATGCGCTCGCAGGACCTCGCCGCACTTTACCATGCCGTCGAGGCGGCTGCGCTCAGGTGAGGCGACCTTCCCGCCATGGCTGTCAAGGGAGGGGGAACTGCCCCCGCCTTCATGAACTAATGACGCTGTAGGCACCTTGGACGGGCGGATGGGCGTGAGAGACGGTAATTTAGGTGAGGTTAGAGACTATTAAGGCTGCTGTCGTGCGCATAGGAATGACGGGACGTGCTGAAGTAGGCAGGCCGGGTAGGAGCAAACCGAAAGCAGTGACATTCGGTTAGGGAGAGTGCTCAAGGATGGAATGGTCAGCAAAGGGTTATCCCGCACGCTGCGCCAGAGCGTTGCAGCAGCTCATTAGGGTTGACTTGACCCTTTAGCAGTCGGACCTATCGCTGCTAATCTCCAAGTACTGCTGCGACACAACATCAGCGGTCAGAAGTGCATATTGGCAGCTGCTTGGGTATCCACTTTACTGCTTGAAGCGTCCCTTGGAGGTCACTGCCCTTCTATTATGCACTGCGAGGTCATGTTTCTGACCCATAACTTCTAGCGGAACTGGTCACGTCCTACAGACGCTTCAGGATGCCAGCAGTAAGCCGCAACATACGTCCTGTCTATTTTTAATAAAGCTTGGTCATTGGAGTCCGTTCAATGGACGCTAAACTCAGCTTAGGTTCCATTTCCTTTGTTCATATCTCCGAGAATTGATGCTTTGTCGGAATACGAATGTATCAGGGTAGGAAACCGGATTTTCCGAACGAATAGACGACTATTCAGGCGAGCATATAAGCTGTCATTCTGGCAGCTTATTCAATTCGGCTCAATGGTAGGCACGATAGCTGCTTTTCAACGCAATCCTTTAATAAGTCTGAATTTTCAGTTGAGGCAGGGCCGGTATCATTCTATGTGTATCAGATGTACGCAGCAGGCATACATATGCGCATCTCTTTTTTCTCACTTGATGTAAAAAAAGATGCCAGCTGGCACTGCTGTTGCTCCGACCAGATCTTGGCCTACATTTGGTTGACCGCTTGACAAAGTGGTAGCCTTCAGGGTTGCGCTTCTTGGCAGAAATGGGGAGAATGGTGAGAAATGGGGCTTGGGATGGAGAGGGAGAGAAGAAAGGGAGAGGTGTGTGAAGCGATTTGGGACGAAATCCGAGGAGGGGAAAACTGAAAGCATAGAATGGAGGAAACTGAAGGGTTGATTAGGAAGGCGTGAGGAGAGTGAAGATTGGGATTACAAGGTATTGAAGACGTGGCCGAATAGAAATGAGAGCATGCAAGTTATGCTCCATGTACAGTTTGCGAGCCTAAAATTGTCACTCTCATCCGGTGTTCAGTTTGCAAATATGTGGAATAGGATGCTAGTTTTTGGCTAGGAACATACACCGAAACTTCAAAGTCGGAGAGTGGTCTGTTTTGTGTGGTTGGAAAGGTTGCATTTGCAGTTGTTCTCTCTGAACCTGTGGGAGGTCCCAAGTGGCGTCCTCTGCAGTATGGACGATGTGCGCTTTTCGTGGGCGTTTAGCTGAATAGAAAAGGACTTAGTAGCTTGGAGTGGTGAAGGTCACCACTCAATCGTAGAACTGAGCATGTGACTCGTTTCGCTTAAAAATGACAAAACCATACGCGGGCTGGTCCGTCAGGCCCTCCTTCCATTGAGCTTGTTCACTTTTGCTATTGTTAGAAGGATTGTGGCTTCTCACATGCCACCCCTTGTTCATCTCCATGGCTCTGCATGAAGAGAAACAGTAGCTCCTGCTGTAGAGAAGGCGTCATTCCCTTCAGTAGTCTTCAGAGATCTTGAAGCCAATCATGCATGCCTATGTCATCGCTCGTCTGACCTTGCCATGCATCCCAACCCATCCTTACCACTTGCCATGTTACCTTTAGTTGCCATGGGTCGCGCCAGCTCGAGTGTTATCGCTCTATGGCATTTTGTCAAAACGTCGACAATATGCTTCGGGCTTTCGTTCGGATTTCACTCTCCCTCCTAAACTTGCAGGAAGGCATGCTCTAGTTTCGATTATTACATGCTCGGGAAATGTCAAAGCTTGACCCGCCCTAGTGCAGGCAGCTGCTTCATGCCGTCGGGCTTCACATGAAGGCCAGTTGTCGAGTCTCCATGCTCCAGTGACTCGGCCTCCGTTCCGTTGCGTGAGCAGCCAGCATGGAGCTGGCCGCTGACAGTGCGCGCGCGCCCCAAATGTTTCCGGATAACGAAAATAATTTGACGCCGCTACGTTTTTTTCGTACGATATATGGACCCGTACATACCTAGATATGTGTACGGTTGTAGTACGGATATCGAGATGTCCGTCGCTGCAATCGATATGTAAGCGATTGGTAGGGTCCCCGCTGCCCAATCGGTCAGCGGATCGAATTAGGGTTAGGGAATTAGGGTTAGGGTTAGGGTTAGGGTTAGGGTTAGGGTTAGGGTTAAGAGGTAGGGCTGAGAGTGGCTGAGGTGGAGAGCTAAGCGCGAAAGCTCGGCTGTGCGCAGGAGTCCCGGTGGTGCGTCCGTGCCGCCCACTCCGGGGAACGATGCGGAAAGGGAGAAGGGCGAATGGGGAGGTCGCATCAGCCGCAGCAGCTCACTGGGGAATGAGATGGCGGACGCCATCCGGCAGGACCCCATCTGCAGGTTCGAGTGTGCTGGATACTCCTTGGATTCTAAATGCGATTATGCCCGAGCAAGTTTGGTTCATGTTTCTACGTCGTACGCATTGGTTTATGTTCTCATCGCCGTGGATCACTTGTGAATTCTTGGTCTGGGAACAGTCCTGAGGAGTTGCCCGACATGGAAACGGCCTTTCGGGGCTTTTTGGCCTTGAATCCCCGATATGAGGTAATTGCAAGAATGTTCTATCTCTAAACTTCACTGTCGAAAGAATGACTTGTGTGATAGCACAGATAAGTGATCGATAAGGCTCATCATAGTTCAGTCTCTCCATCTCTCATCTTATTTCAGCTGAAATATGAAGATTTTTTTATCTATTGTTGTGATTTTCAGCACACACTTTTCGCATCGTATTGAAGGCTTCTAATTTCTCCGCGGCTACTCTTTATTGAAGATGCATCATGACTAGTCGATTTTGAATCAATCAAAATAACGCTCTTTTTCGGGTTGTTGGGAATTGGGTGTGGCGTCTATATATAGTCCCTTGTATTGCCTTTTGATGAACTTCGAAGCGCAGATTATGCCGCTATAGACCAGGAGGGGCGTGCCTGCTTTGATTACTCTGGCACCGGCATTTTCTGTGTGTCGCAGATGGTGAGTATGCAAGTTGAATTAGTCATTTACTTGTCGTCCTTTAAAGAACCTCTCAGCTTTGAAGACTGCTCTCATAAGGGAACTTGATATACTAGTCAGTCAGTTTATTGGAACCGTTTGCCTTGTGTAAGTTTCCCGGAGTGATGGCTGCAGGAGGATTCTGACCATCCAGCTCCTGTTCTTCCCAGCTTTGTGCGTGGACGCTCCAAAAACATTGCATTGCAGGCAATGCAGGTGCGCGGCTGCAGACTTCTACAAACAGTCTAGGAAAATAAGAAAGGTATTCTGAATTTTAGGTCAGTCTAAATAAAGTGTCTTGAATGTTCAAGTACCTTAGTGCAGCGATGGCAATAAGCGCTTCGATTCACCGTGGGTGGAAAGAAGATGTCAATTGGGGAGCTGCAATTGCTGATCTAGGGGCTGGGGGATTTGAGGGTTGGAGCAGAGTAGTAGTCTGGAAGCAGGCACACTCGAGTATGAGCTGCGGGAGAGGGTGCTGGAACATCTGCAAACCTATGATGAAGAATACAGCGTAGTCTTTACCTCTGCTGGAGGAGCGTCCTTGAAAGTACGAGCCAGCAGAGAATCTGACAGTCATCTGTGTGTTTTGCTTTGGCTGGCCAAAAGTGAACTTCTTGCTTGGGCGGCATGAAGCAGTTGACGATGCCAAAGACTACGGGAGAGATTTGTTCATTTGTTTTCGTGTGTGAATTTTCTTTGCCGAACTGACCCACCTTAAACGTTTACTACTTTCTTTTGAGCGCAGTTGCTAGGCGAAGCATATCACTTTGGGCCGCAGACAGGCCTCATCACCGCATACGATCATGTGGATGAGCATGTGGATCAGCTTTGCAAATTAGCAGCAAAAGCTGGTGCCCATGTTTCCGCAGCGCCCATTTCGTGGCCAGACCTTCGTATCTCTACTCCTGACTTAAAGAGGTATGTGCTGCCTGTCATTCCGATTCTCATGCCCTACGAACTGCATTGCTGAAGAGTGCCGAAACATGGCTTTCAAGCCCCCGTTTAGGTCCTGCATTGTTTTCGCATGTTATTTAGCAGTTCATACCCGGATTGATCACGGTTATTGAATCTCAAAGCAGATCTTCAACATGCACACCTATTTCACTCATCTTCATCCTCTATTTCCTTTTTCTCCGGCAAAACTTTGTCCCACACCTCTCCAAGTTAGCAGCTCATTGTTGATCGTGCTTCTTGATTGTCTTTCTGCTAACTCCACGAGGTGATGATTGTTCGTGGCTGCTCTGCAGGCTTCTGAATGGTGATCGTAATGACGAAAGATTTGTTGGCTCTAATGCCTATGATGCAACGTTTGGCTCCACGGAGTTTGGCACAGGGGGACTCTCGCGGGGCCTGTTTGTTCTTCCCCTCCAGTCACGTATTTCTGGCACAAAGCACAGCCTGCAATGGGCACTAGAGGCACAGCGGCGCGGCTGGCATGTGCTGCTAGATGCTCAGGGAATATCTCCTGGGGATTCTGTCAATCTCCAGCACTTTAAGCCAGACTTTGTGGTCTTCTCTTTCTACAAGGTGAGAGTACATCACATGAAGAAGCCTTGCTGAAGAATGAGGGGAGTAAGACTGTTGCTGGCTCAATCAAGGAGCCACAGTAATGGGATGCTTCTGGTTTGTGAGAACACTTGATAGCAGACTGAATACTGAAGATCAGATTTGTTTCCATTCGGAAGGTTTTTTTCTACACCGTTTTGTGTGACGTTTTCCGAACTGACTCTGGTGAATCTCAGTTCTGCTGGGACTTCTTTACTTTCCATTTCCCTTTCGCTACTCTGTCGAGTTTGTTGCCCTTTCCGGATATTGTTTTATTTTTCGTTAAGTATTAACTGCATGAAAATATCTCCAGACCAGTGATGTTTTACGGTTGGCTGAACACTAGTGAGGTTGTTTTTGCCTAAACAGTTGAATAATCACAATTCTGAATGCTTTTTGGAGCAATTTTGTTTGGCTTAACGCATTTTATCCCCATGCCTGTATCGTCTTGGACAGAATTGCTTCATCTTCCACTCGTTTTTTTGTTTTCCTTCTTGTTCTGACTTAACGCTATTACTCAAGATCCTTTTTTGGCCCTAATCTCAGGTGTTTGGTCAAGATCCGACCGGCTTCGGCTGCCTGCTTCTCCGACGCCCTTCTAACCACAACGTCTCCAAGGCTAAGGCTCGAACTGATGCAGCTGATGTCAGCGGATGTCTTCCTGCTGCTATAGTCCGCAGTATCAGCTCAACCCCTCGCAGCTCCCCCGGCCGCAATTCTTCTGCCAGCCTTGCCTCTCCCGCAGGATCACCACCCAGAATAGCTATCCCCTCACCATGTCACCCCCCTGCCGGCACCTCTGCCACGTTTACTCGCCCGGGAGACGCTTCCTCTGAGGCCTCTCCCCTACAAGACGACCACCCTTTTGCTGATTTTTTGCATAGGGAAGGAGACGGGGGCTATGGAACGTCGTGTTCCTCTGCCCTTAATTCCCCCACTGAGTCTGGGGGCCACAATCAGGCAACCTCCACCAGCCGTCCCCCACCCTCCGGATCGAGCATTCTAACAGACCAAAAACCACCCAAACACGTGCAGACAGTTTCTGGAGATGGGGCCTCCAGTAGTGGCAGCGTTGGGGCATCTCCTGCAAGCCGACAGTCTGCATCTCAAACCCCTTTTCGAGACGCTCGTTATAGCACTGCTCATGCAGCTCCCGAGGCAAGCGATGATAGAGAGTGGCCTTCTAGCGGGCGCACCTACAGCCGCATTAGCAGTTTTAGCAGTGTGGGGCAGAGGACCATGGAGGAGGGGGAGATGGAGTGTCGCGGGCTGGACCATCTACGTGACATGGGGGCTGCAGCTGTGAGCAAGCACTTAGAGCTTCTCTTGGAGTGGTTGGCCTCTGCGCTCAGACGGCTGCGTCACCCCGGAATGGAGCAGTGCCCCCTAGTGGAGATCTATGGCCCATGTGCGTTCGGAGTTTTCTGGCCTAAGTTTTTCTGTGGACGTTGTTTTCATTGCTGTCCATATGGGATGTCATCACCATTATGGGTATCAGTTTTCGGAATCTTTTGACTGGCAGTAGACTTCGAATGAGGAGCTCTTTGTTGTTTTGTGTGGGGCTTGGGGACTAGTGCTGAAGTATTCTGCATTTGTTTCGTATGTGCTGATGCAGCATCCATGTCAGAACGAGGAGCAGGTCTCGCTTTCAATATTGTTGACTGGAACTGGGATCGAGTTGCGCCATCCTTAGTGCAGGTTTGATACGCCTTCAACTTTCTTATGCAAGCTCAATTTTCTGCAGAACGAATCTATGGAATGCGCTGTTATTCTGTAGAAAGGTCTCCTGAAGTCTTTGAAGCATTCCCTGCTTTTTGCCAAACAGTCACATCTGTATGCAGAGATGGGGATGTTTCCTTGACACGGTTTGCAACGACTGTGCTGTTCTTGAAGGAAATGTCATGTTCAGACCACTGAGAGCTTGTTCTGTGCCGCACTCTCTCCTCCTTGTCTTCCCCGGCAGGTGCTCGCGGACCGCCAAAATATTTCTCTTGCAATCGGGCATTTGTATCGACACGACCCCAGCAATGGAGGTGAATTTTGGTTCCACTGTGAGCCTGTCAACTGCTAGTTTCATGATTGCATGTAGTTCGCTGGATGTTTGCGGCCACGTGAGTGCTGCACTGTGTTCACTGAGTGAAGCAGTCACACAAGTTGGGCTTGCAGTTCAAGCGCTGGATGTCATTTTTGTATCACACATTTGAGTGATTCTATCTGTAAACGACTCCTTGAGGATCCCTGTGGTTTCCATGTGTAGTCTTTTCCTGTCCACGGTTTGTTTGCACGCTTGTCGAGGGGAAGATTGCTGCTTTTGCATGAGCGCCTAAAAGCTGAGTGGATCATTTGGGTGTGTGGCAATCTTCAGGTCAGAGGAGTCTTCACAAAGTACTGAATCGGCCTGCAGCTCAGCACCATGGGGATGAGACAAGGCCAGCGGTGGTGGATGTAGTTTCTGTATCGCTCGGGCTGGTATCCAATTTTGAAGATGTGTACCGATTATGGGCTTTCGTGGCGGAATTTTTAAATCCAGAGTTTATTTATAGGGAGTCCGTGGAATTCCAGATGTTAAACAAGCAAACCGTTAAGTTGAGTTAATCTTAGGCTGAGATGTAGGAGGCGGGGAGTCAGGTATCCACAGAATAATGTAGTCCATGTAAGATTCATCGGTTGCTCACTGTACAGGCAAAGGCGGATTTAGAAAACGTCGGGATCACGATCTTAAACCATGTAGAGTCGTTCGCGGTACATAAGATAATAAGGAATATGTTTTGTTCCTTTTTAGGGCTAGTCCTCAACAGTAGTTAGGAATGGTGAAGCTCAATGCAGTTGTCTGAGCTTTTCCTGCCGGTAGCAGATTCAAGCGCATAGATTGCCCTTTGGCCTTGATCTGGCACAGAGTAAGAATGTAAAGTGCAGTCATACGTCTATCAAATGTTATTGTAACGTCGTCTCTTAATCGCCATACGTGCCGCCGCGTAGACAAATGCATGGGCGCAAAGCTTGAATATGCGTTCTGAAGTGTGCGTGTGTAGGTCTGCTTTCCACTTCAGTTTTGGTATATTGCACATCGAGCTGCCTGCTGGCCTATGTATTCGATGGCCCGCCATGGATCTCTTCACACAAGCAATCGTTGCTGAGCGCCACATAATCATGCGCCATGGCATGGTCATGGCATGGCATGGCAAGTATGCGGCATGCGGTCATGATCAGCCGTTCATTTTCCACAGTCGACGCGTTGCGTCGTCCTGACCGTCGATCTG
>CM074805.1:2102887-2130103 GCA_037447605.1 Zygnema circumcarinatum
GCCCCCCCCCCCCCCCCGCCCTCACCGCGCCCGCCCGCCCGCTAGGGTTGGGGGCACGGTCCCCCTCCGACCCGTGCCCAGGGGCACGTGCCCCCCCCCCCTTGGGGGAGAGGCATGCCCCTTTTTCGTGCCCCGTGACGTGACTGCATTGAGCAATTCAAATCGGCGCCAAAAAGAATATAATATTTTAAAACGGTACGGATGAAGGTACGGAAAGTACAGATGAATGTACGAAACGTACGGATCAAGGTACAAGTGTACGGAAAATATGAAAAGTACGGACAGTACTCAACACAACTCTCAAAACTGAGGATCCAGCACAGCACAGTTTTTTAGCTTTTAGTTCTCACCTCTCAACTCTCCTTATGCCTCTTCTCACAAGATCTCACTGACAGCATAAACAGCCCCAAGCAAAAGAATGAAAGAACAGATCGAAGAACAAGGAGGTACCACATCTACAAGGGTGTGTTAAGCAGGTCGTGAAGACAACAAAATCGAACAGATTTTTGCGTGTTACTATTACTGTACACATAGTTACTGAGTGAGATCAATGCCAAATCATTTTACTGAGTGCTTTTTCTCTCTTTTCTTTTTTGTTAGAAAGAGATAGTTGCGATGCGGAACTGAACGCTGTCTTCAATCGTCACCGGCCCGGGCCCGGTCGTACGAGGTAAGCGTCACGTGACAGGGGGCACGGGGGGGCACGAAATATATGGGGAAAATTTTTGGAGGCGTGCCCCGGGCACGGACGGTCAAAAATGGGGGGCATGCCCCCCCCCCCCCGGGCATGCCCGTGCCCCCGTGCCCCCAACCCTACCGCCCGCCCGCCCGCCCGGCCGTTCGTCGCCGGTCAACGCCCTTTTGAGCGCGCGCGAACTTCCGAACGCCGCTCTGCCCGACCACCGACCAACCGACCATTGATCCATGGATCCCCTACTTGATACCGTACGAGCAGTGTGGTCAATGTGCACTACAGTACTGTACCGTACAGCGTACCTGCAACGTTGATCTGGTGGATCCGCGTGTCCACCGCGCCGCTTGCGCTGATTCGTAGCGGCCGCGGGAAGGAGGGAGAGTGGGCCCTCGCCGGGGCGGGGCTATGGCGGGGCCCGGCTCGCGCGCATGGGGGAGGGGGATGGGGCAGAGAACCTCCTGCATTTCATAGGCGAGTGAGGCGCAGCCTCCTCTGGGCGGATAGTTTCTGCCTGTAGGTTTGTGGTTTGAAATAAGCGGGGAAGCATGTGCGTGTGCGGCGCGTGCTGCATGTGCGTGGAGGCGGGGCTGTGCCTCACCTGCTGCTGCTCGCTGGGCGCGAGCCGCACGGCGGCAAAGTACATCTATGGCGGTCTGTTCCTGGCTGGCACGCTGCTGGCGTGGGTCATCCGGGACTACAGCTCGTCTGCTCTTGACCATCTGAAACGTGCGCTGCAATGCCTTCTTTCCCCCTCATTCTCATGTGTGGGGCCGGCGGATGTTTGCAAGGACGGAGGTATAGCTGCGGTATTGAACCGAGCCCGAACAGCTTCACACTTATTTAGCGAAATTGCACTCCATTTGCGGACCCAGGAAAAACATACTGGAAGCACAATTGCAATTTCCTTACCCCTAATTGCATACTCTTTTACTTTTTCTGTCTCGTCTTCGTGAAGCACTACTGTAGCCGAAAAGCAGCAATATTTAGGTGTGGACTTGCTTTTGCACGCTGTTGAGGAATCTTAATATTTGGCGAAGATTATCCATTGCCCGTAAGGCTATAGGTTCAGCGGAGCGGCTGAGCTCCTATGCGACTTAAAGAATTGTTGTAAAGACGTTTTTTGTTATTTGTCTCTCCTTTTTAGAAGCTTTTTCCTTTCCTATCCCTTTTTAGTGTTCTGGGAACTACAAAGGGATACTAAATTCGTCTTCCATAGGCCGTGATCAGCATTACATGTGTTTAATTCAATTACTTAGTCCGATCTCTAGTTTCACGGGTTTGGCTTTTGTCAAACATTTGTCGTACAAACGTACAAATTTGAGTACCTAACCGAAACATTTGCAATCAGCCATCAGCCCTGTCACACTCTTCGCAGCCGTGTGATGGCGCATTTGTTAGTCCTTAAAGGCACCTTCTTGCGATTCAAACAAATCGAGAAAGTTTACACTATACGACCAAAGTCTTGCGACATGACGACAGGCACTAAATATCTCTTTTGTCTGAATTAGACCTTTTTGATTCTTTACCGACTTTAGCAAAGTAGCGACGACAAACTGTGGTTATGGAAATGATCATAGCTCGGTGAAATTTTTTCACAACAGCAGTCCTTAAAATATTCTGCATCAAGCGTTCTGCTTTTGTAGAAATGCCCGTCTGGTAGGTTTTCTTTTAATATAAAAGGTGGTCGCATTTTATCGGCATGGCCATGGACAGAAGTAGCAAGAGCAGAAGAAGAAGTAGCAGCACTAACAGAAGAACTAGCAGCTGCAGAAACAGAAATAGCAACACTAAAAGCAGAAGCAGCAGCAGAAAACGTTTGGCTCATTTCTAGCAGTACTCGCCTTGCTGACAATTCCATGCGATTATTGGTAGGACCTCTTGCGCATTTCCAGTTTTGGAGTTACGCCCCGCCAATACTGGCGGTGCTGTCATGCCAATGAGCTAGGCCAGCTCTTGTTCTGCATCTGCAAAGAAGAGCCGGCTGTGGAATAGTCTTACGATTTTTGGAACATTTGAATTTCGAGCCTTTGCGTCTAAGGAATAAAACCATTTTGGCCCTCTCTTTGGATAATTGTGCTTTTTTTTTTTTAATAGCTCAAACTTTGGTTTTGTCCTGATTGAGAAAGAGGCGTTACGTCTTCTCTGTTTCACCTTGTTCACGGATAGAGTCAATGGTTGTGATATGCACATAGGCGTGTTTAGATTGGTCTCTTTTGTGGATTTTTAGTTGCCCTTTTTTTTTCTCTAGTCCTTGCCAAGTTGTTGATGTTTCGCTCACTTCATCAGAAATGTGAACAAGAACCGATGAAAAGGAGCCCAATTTGCACTTCTTTGTTATACCACAGCTTGGATTGTAGTTTTACTGCTATGAAATGAAGCTGTACATCTGTCATTAAGAGGCCATTGTGTTTGTATGTTGTGCAGAGTTTCAAGGCTGTGACGGTGGACACAACTGTTTGGGAGTGGAAGGAGTTCTGCGAGTCAGCTTTGGTCTCACTCTCTTTTTCACCTTCATGTTTGCAACCACGGTGGGAACACTTGTCACTGAGGACTGGCGAGACCGGTGGAATAGCGGCTGGTGGCCCCTCAAGTTTCTCGTGTGGATTTTATTTACCTTTCTGTGCTTCTGGATTCCATCAGGTGGGGGGTTCATGCCATGGAGAGCAAACTTGTTCTCATTTACGATTCTCTTCAAGGCGTACTGGGTTGATATCAGACAGCATCCCGTTGTCCAACGATGTGGTTGAAAGGTCTTTATGGATCTTGATCTTTGCAGTCCCAATGTTGGCAGACATGGCAATCGGACGGAAAGTAGTTCACTACTGCGTGAAGTGCTTTTCCTAATGTGGCAGAATTCTTTCAAGTGTACGCGGAGGTTGCGCGAATTGGAGCAGCCCTCTTCTTGCTTATTCAAATAATTAGCATTATCAATTTTCTCTATGTTTGGAACGACAACTGGTTGGAAAACGAAACCAAATGGTTAGTGTATTGCCTTCTCGGTTCGCATGTCTTACCGCATGCGTATTTACTCCATGTTAAACTGGAAATGGACCATAGACTGCTGCACGATGTTTGACAAAATACAATAAGCGAGGGTGGGCTGTTGTTGGAATGTGCAGTTGGTTTCCATTGATATTGGTCTCGGTGGGATCTTTCCTCCTCTGCCTTACCGGCATCATTCTCATGTATGTCTGGTTTGCTCCACGTGCAACGTGCGGCCTCAACATTTTTTTTATCACGTTCGCGCTCGTCCTCGCACTTGTCATGACTGCCATCTCTCTTCATCCTGAAGTAAGGGAACGAGGTATCTGTCAGCGTTGTTCTCCTTTCAAATGCATTAGAGAGAGCATTGCGTTACCTTTTTTCTTCCAGTTTCTTCCTTCACTCGTACCCTTTCCACTCTCCCTCGCTGTCATACTGCTCTGTATCTTCTTCATCCCTCGCTGCATTTGCTTGCATAATTTACAATCAAACGACTTCGTTTTATGTCCATTGCCCTCACTTTTCCCGCTCTTCTTCAAGGACGGCTCGTATCACTTTCCATCTTCGTTCTCCCTCCCACTGTCTTTATCTCCCTTCACAGGGAATCCGCGAGGTTGAATCGACTACTGTGAAGTGCAGGGTGCCTTGGAACTGTCTATCTCTGTGTCTATGTGTGTGTGCACGAGAGAGCGAGAGATGGATTGCACTGTTGTGCAGAAATCAGTTCACAATCAATCAATGAATCAATCAATCAATCAATCCACTGTGCATGCCGTCATTGGTCAATTTGCAGGTCCCCGCGGGTCTCATGACATCGGGGTGCGTGGCTCTGTACGCGACCTATCTCTGCTGGGCGGCGATCATGTCGGAACCCTCAAGTGAAACATGCAACACGCGGCCACGCGAGACGGGTCAAGGCACTTTCATCATTGTCATAGTGAGCGTACCTGCCATTTGGGCTGTTTCATTCTTACCTCAGTGGAGTGCTAAGTTCCCAGACCAGTTTGGAGGAGTGTAGAGATTGGAAACAAGCTGCAAATACAAGTTTTAATTGTTGCCTTTCACTTAATCAGTGGTTCAACCAAGTCTTGATGATGTAACCCCCCCATGTCCCTTCAGACCCATCGCTCCTTAGGAGATTTCAAAGTTTAGAGGCACATCACAAGATGCGTCTAGAAACAGTTGCAGAACTCCCTTTATTGGCCTAGAATATAATCATCTGTCTTTGCACATATTACGTTCTTGCCTATTCCTTTTGAATGCTCTATATCTCACCCAAAGTGCATTTCTGCTGCTGGCTGGTAATGGGCAGAGCTTTCTTCTTGGCTTCGGTTCTATTATCGTTTCCACATTGACAACTGGCATCGACTCTCGGGCCTTTTCATTGAAACCAAAAGAGTCGGACCTTGATGGGCACGTGCCATATGGATATGGCTTCTTCCACGTGGTGTTTGCTTTGGGGAGCATGTATATGGCCATGCTCTTCATTGGCTGGGATCTTAGCCAATCCTCTGTTGAGTGAGTTACAAATCCTTCTTAGATCCCTGGTCGAATGCTTTGTTAACTTATTTTCTTTTAGTTCATCTACAATGATTCGAGTTTAGAATCCCACATACTACTTTACAATTGCGTGCATTCCATGTTGCACGCTGCACATTCACGCCCGGAGTAGGAGCCCTGTGACTTTCTGCTCTGCTTTGTTGCTTGCTGGTGGCAGTCTGTTCATCAACGTCCATCTGATAGGTTTGATCGTCGTTCATTGCCCTCCATCGTCCTCTCCGGCATCTGTGTACATGCAAATGATGCTCCTTCTGAGTGTGCTGCCTCTGATTCAGGTGGAGTATCAACGAAGGTTGGATCAGTGTCTGGGTTCAAATTGTTGCAAGTTGGATCGCAGCCGCACTTTACAGTAAGCCTCTGTCCTTACGTTGGGCTCACTGGAGAAACAGTACTTCGCTCATTTACCTTGCCCGTGTTTCTAGGAACCTACCGGGCCATGTCCTTCCTTGCAGGAGTATGTTTTTTGTATGCGTGGTCACGAGGTTGGCATCTTATGGAGAAGGCAGGGGCAGTGAATGGAACAGATTCCGTGCAGTTCAAAATGTTGAACTGAACTGTATATCCATTTTCTTACCCATGTGAACATCAGAAGATGACTACATCAGGCTTCCAGTGCTTACTTGCCAACTGATGCTGTGCACTTGTTTTTCTCTGCAGTCTGGACGATGGTGGCGAAGTTTGTCTTCCCTGACCGCGATTTTGGCTAGTCGAGAGGTCACTGTCGTTGAGCCACTCCCCTCAGACTCCATTTAGGAGAAGCGAGCCTGCCTCCTTGTCCCTGCGTTGGGGGGGGAGGGGTTGCCATGTTGCTGTATATGTGTGCTATAAGAGAGCGAGTCTTTTAGGTCACAAAAGGTGCTCACTCCATTGCCGCAGCCGTGTTGCTGCCGCTTTGTTTAGAACGTCTAAGTCCAACTTGTTTGTTGAATGGTAGATCTTAGGACCGCAGTGTTAATATACTCCTGTAACCCACGTTGGGCCGGCCTCCATTTTATCAAATGGCAGCCAATCACTCAGGATCCATTAAAGTATGCATTACAAACCTATCCTGGTCGCAATGTGATGGTGAAAGTCGGCGTCCACAGGACCAGGAGAGAGTGTGGGACCCCATAGACAGCGCGCGTTGGCTTCTTCTTCGTTTCTGAGGAAGAGAGGACTTCCTGTCGCCGCCATGGCCATGGCGGACGAGGAGGGGGAGAGAGTACCACAGTACGTCAGAATGCGTCATGTCCGTACATCCGAGAGTTGCCGAGGTTGTACGGCCCAGGGGGACCCCATGATACCCCATGATATTTTCGCCATGGTTTCGGCAAATACCGGGCGAAAATATTGTTTTTGGCAAATACAAGGTCCGTGTTACCAATAGGCGAGCGGAATTATGTTAGAGTTCATGTATGTTCGTACGTATCGTATCATATCGTATCGTACCGTGTTTTTAGATAAACGGACTCCTATTGGTGCCGTACGAATACCGTACGATTTAGAGATTCTATTCGTACTTGCCGTACAGCGTAATAGCCTGACTCGTGTTCGATGCCGTTTCGATTAACAGATTTTGTATTGGAAAATAGGTCAGGTTAGGTTAACATCCCTAATACGTTAACACAGAGTTACCGTACAAAAAGGTGGTTTCGGCAAAATCGGGGCGAATTTCTTGGGGACGCACTGTACAAGGTGGAAAATATGACGAGGACCCCCTGTACGTAAGAGTACAGTACAGTAGGGGGTCCTCATATTTTCCACCCTGGTTCCGGGCAAAATGAGGCGAAAATATTAAATTTGCATATATAAGGTTCGTGTTACGAATAGACGGGCGGTATTATGTTAGAGTTCATGTTGAATCGTACGTATCGTACCGTGCCATATCGTACCGTATCGTACTGTGTCATTTAGCATCGTATCGTATCGTGACATATCGTGACGCATATACTGTCGTACATACTGTCGTCATCCAACCATCGGGGAGTTTCGTATCGTATTGGCCGTATCGTATCGTATCGTATCGTATCGAAGTCAAGAAGACGGGGAGAAGAGCGAGCGCCTCTTACGGCGGCACGAGCGGGGAGATTAGGTGCGTTTTGCGTAAGCCCGTAACGGCTAGTACAGATAGTACGAACAGTACGAACAGTACGAACGGTATGAACGGTACGAACGGTACGAATAGTACGGCTAACACAAGTTACCGTACAAAAAAGTGGTTTCGGCAAAATTGGGGCGAAAATATTGAGGACGCACTCCTTGGGGTGGTAAATACGAGGACCCCCCACTGTAACTGAAGTCGTACGGTGGGTGACGGAAGCGTACAGTGAGTGGCGAAGGCCGCGAGGGAGGGAGGGAGGAAGGAGAGAGGAGGTGGAGAGGATGGCGCCATGGCGGGCGGAGCAGGTGCTGGGGCCGGGCCGCCTGGCGCTGTTGCTGGGCGGGCTGCTGGCGTACGCGTACGTGCGCAGCGTGCAGGTCAGCTGCCTCGCTGATTACGAGCTTGAGCGAGTGCACCGCGCCTCCCTGTATGGCGCGAGGAAGCCGCACCAGCCTATGCCGTCGCTCCGCAGGAGCTTCTCGTTTGCCAAGTTCAGCAGCTTGTTGTTGGGAGGAAGTCTGAAGGATGCCAATGATGTATTGCCAGAAGGCGCTTCTCTGAAGATCGCTGTGGTAAATACGGTGTATTGGCATAGTGAGGTCGTGTTTTGGCTCGCGTACACGCTGCGGCAATTGCGAAATGTGGAGGTTTCTTTATATCTGTACTTCAATAGGTTCGGATCTAACGAATTCTTGGAAAGGATAGATTCTCCACGGCGATTCCGAAGGTTTCATAGCTCGAATTTCACAGACGGGGGATCCGCAAAGAAAAATCCAGATGTTATATTCTTTAATACTTGTGCCAGGGACATATGGAATGCAGGTAGTGTTGCAGCCGAGATGCTGAGATTGAATCCAAATCTGAAACTCATCTGCGTTGTGCATAGGCCTCTCGCTCTCCTCAACTTCACTACGGAGTTTCTTCCTTTTGCTAAAGCCGGAGGCCTGACCTTTATTGCTCTTGCTCCGCACGTGGGAAAATACATCACCGATACCGTGCTCCCACAGATGTTAGCTTATTCGCCGTATTTCGAGTCTGTTACCGTGACTTGGGCTCCGGCCACCTTCATATACAAGCCAGGCTCACCCTGTCCTTCAGACCTTTCGGAGATCTCACCTCGGAATTTCGGAAATGCCTTTGCATGCTTCAATCACTTCGTTGTACAAGGTCAGGTGCAGGCACTTCGGCGAAATTACTCGCAGATATTTGATGGTCTAAATCAGTATATGTTGAAGAAACAAGACAGGTGGGCTACCTTTCGCCTTAACGTGCTTGGGAGTGTCAGAGAGAAGTTCAAGATTTCGCAACGTTTGCTGGCTAAGAAACTGCGATTCCTGAAGGAGCTGAAGTATGCTACTTATTACGAAGCTCTGCATGCACATCTCGCATTAGCGCCCGCTTTTGCATCAGACCTATATTTCTACAACGTTTCGTCATCCTCTATGGCTGCTGCGCTCATTGCTGGGGTTCCTGTCATAGGAGATCGGAGGTTGCTCGAAGCATATTCCTTTTTTGAAGAAGATGCAATTTTCCTGCAGCTAAATGGGGAGACTGAAGCTGATGCAATTAATCGTATACGGTACTTTTCTATGGCGGACATAATAGAGAAGAGAAAGAGGGCTGTTAATTTAAATGTCCGTTTGGTAGAAGGCAACGTTGAGCTATTCAAGTCCCTTTTATGGGGTCACAGGCCCAAACTGCGTGTAGGATTTAAGAGATAATACAGTGAAAATTCACATTGTAGACGTCGGATTTAGGGAGTTGTACTTCGGTTGTGTTATTACCTTCTACTCAAATCATTTTGTTGCAGCTTCTGCCTGGCCGGCTTGTTTTGCCCCGCATCATCGTGCCTTTATTTTAGGTGTGCTCTAAGTGGAGCAGTAGCAGGCTGGTGAATGGCGAGGTTACTTTTTTGCTCGACAAAAAAACTGCACATCTGTCCTGCCCTCAACAACCGTAACTCGGAATAGTAGGGACATATTTTTGGAGCGATGGAGCGACGCAACGAGGGTTGTACGAAATCTTTAGTGCAAGAAAATCGAGATTCGAGTATTCTCAACTCGTCGTCTGAGGTTTTTTCTTCCGGAGCATCAAAATTCTGTTTTAAGATGTATTCTACAGCGTACAGTGCTGATTCAGAATTATTTGCTTAAGACAGTAGGTATAGTTCTCATACAAGAAGCTTTCTCCATGTCACACTTTTTCAGTAAATATAAAAACACGGAAGTGCAAAGTATTTAAAAAATCCGTTACATTGTTCGACGAACACGTCAGATTTGTCTACCACTACTGAAAGCAGCTCCGAAACACCGTTATATGATGCCGCGAAATGCCTTCGCTGCCTTTTTCCAAAATCAGGGCCTTGGAAAAATAGGCGCATACATTGAAGGTCAAATGTCAAAATTATATTCACTAATTAAGTAAGAGGGCTGGAGTTCACTTTCGGGGGCCTCGGAGGTGCGAAGCTAACAAACCTGCAAAACCTCACCATACAAGCCCAGATTTCAGTCTAAGCTACAGCCACCGCAGCTTGACTCTCAACATGCTTTGTGCGGGCAATAAAAGGCACAGCAGCAACTTCACAGTTCAAGTTTTTGCAGTGTATGGAACTGCATTATAGCTCTCATGCAGGGGCCTCAGAAGACTGGGAAATCATGAAACATCAAATGTGTGGAGCGCTCAGTGGAAGGAAAAGTCGTTTTTGTCAGTTTGCACATTGGGTGCAAGCACCCTTCGCCGACAGCCTTTAGGCATTTCTTCACAGCGCTTCACAGACATGTCACAACAGCGGAACAAAGCATTCAACTGCAGCTCTCTAGATCATCCCTACTAGGTCATCCAAACAAATTTTGCAAGTGTTAATTACTGCTTGAGGGGGCTCAATATCTGCACTCTGAAAAATGCACTTTGCAAATCTCAAGTAACTGTCATGGAACATTTGCAACATAACTTGCCTGTGTAGGTAGCTGGAAAAGTGATGGAGGACAGCTCCGCAAGCCCAGCCCTTATCACTTTGACAAGGCAAGGCAGAACTGCAAGAACAACGCAAAATCACTTACAGAAAGTAAGGTTACAGCAAATCGAGGAGCCCGTTGGTGAGAATCATATCCACTGCCAATTACGCTCTCAATAAAAGGAGATTTAATGAAATTGCTCCATACTACACACGTTCCAGATATCCAGATTAGATTAGGCCTAAAAAATAAGGCAAAGCCCTACAAATTGTCTGTGTGAACAGGGGAAGTCACCTTTTAATAAGGTCCCGCAACAGTAGTCAGCCTCCTGCCCACGGGAGCAGGAGATAGGACAGGAACTATCCGCCCATTCTGTCACTCCTTGTCAGCGCGCTGAAACATCAAAAAACCAACCAGTAGGTCCATTCAAAGTCTATGTGAGAACCAGAATGATGCCAGAAAAAAGTAGTAACTTAATCCTTGACCGCCTACTTTTCCACTGAAGTTGACTGGCAAAAGGGGCACACACCACACCCACTTCTGCAAGACATCGTATCATTGACCCAATCTAAAGATATTATCATCCTCCGACACAAAGGCGGCACAGAAAAAAACCGCTCCTGCTTTGAATAGATGATTAACTACTCTCTGAAGGATAACTAAGGACGGCTCGGTTGATGACCTCACCCTCCACTCTTTCCTTCAATGGTTCACAGGTTAGTCCATTTTGCATCGTATGACCAAACATACGCATACTAAAAAAGGTAGGATTCTGAAGCAAGATATGTACATAATCTCTATATCATGACCATGCTTCGAAGTATATATGAAAATGTCAAAACAAGGAACAACAGTACTGACCTTCACTCGTGTCAGACAGACCGAAGTAGGTCCCATTTCTTTGCCTTCGCAGATCTGTAAAAACAATCACAACAGAATGATTGTAATGGAATGAAATGCGAGGAATAGCCCACTCTGTACAGCAACCAGAAACGGACTCGCAAACATTAACTGAAACGATAGATTACATTCACGGATATACCGAACAAGAAAGGCCCGCCTCATCATAGATTTCAGGGCAGGTGAGTAAGCTCGAATCATATAGCAAGGACTTCAATTGTTCCGACCTTGGGAAAAGAAGCAGAACAGAGTGTTCGCCTTGCATCACAGAATAAGCATAACCCCCGTTTCATTCATCCTACATTTTCCCTTAGGACAAGAGAGGCTCATCAAGCAGCATCGGATCCGCATCAGCATCAGCATCCGCATCAGCATTCCGACACCGCTCTGACGACCAAACCCCAGCACACCAGATGGGCTGTAAAACTGTCAGCTGTCTAGGCATCGGCCAACATCCTTCCAAGAACAGGAAGAAACCATACATTGAAGGTCCGCCATCGCCGCCTGCAGGCAACCCCTCCCCTCTCCGACGGCGCCCTTGTTAGGCCCGAACCCCTCCAATACTCTCACTCGCCTCGCCTCCGCTCCGCTACGCTCCCTGGCGGAGTCTGACCGCCCCCCATATATAGGCACGGACGGCACATACAAAGCAGGCGCGGCAGCCGGCGGGAGGCGGCACGCGCGGCGGAGGGAGGGAGGGAGGGTTCAAGGCTCCACCGCGCGGCAATCCGGTAATTTCAGAGAATAATAATAATTACAGGGGTGTATACAGTACCCCTAAGTCAGTGGTTGTGAACCATTGGAACGGTTGACAACCATTGGATCCAATGGTTCCAACCGTTGTCGATAGTTGGCTGGGTCGCCATCCAATGGTGACAACCATTGGAACGGTTAGTACCAATTGGATCCAATGGTTTCAACCATGTTGTCAATGCCTTCAACTGCCCGAAAACCTGGAACCGGCTAAGTTGTGATGGCGTCCTATGTTGCGAAAGCACTTAGGGTGCTCTGGACGGCAGATCGTGCCGATGGGCATCTCGCAACATATGGTGCGCCACCGAGGCTCCAAGTTTCGCGAGCGGATGGATCCTGGAAAGAGACGCAGCCGCCAGCCCACACGGTCCGAGGCAGGGATGGATGGTGGCCACACTCACTCCTAAAGCCATGACCGTCCCGGGGGTCTCCCGCCCCTCCCTCCGCGCGATGTGGCCCACATCGGCGACCTTCGCGACTGCTTCTAGGGCCGTGTTGTTCAGCCTAGAAGTACATTTCCGCTCATAGGCATTTTACTTTTGTCTTTGGGTCCTTTGTGACCGTGTCGCCTTGTTTCCCCCTCATGCTTTCGTCTCCCCATGTACTTTGGATCGCGAGATCAATACCACTTCCCTTGCCGCCTCGTTCTCTCTACCGTAATACAGTAAGTTAACCGAATGGAACAAGTACTGTACACGTGTCGGCCTGTACGGTACTCCTGCCATTACGATCGGCTGGCGGTCGGTCGGTCGGTCGGTCGGTCGGTCGCTGTCTCTACCGCGCGGCGCCGCCAGCGTGGCGCACCCCGTGCGAGTGTGACGGAGCATGGACACGTGGGCGGCGTCCATCATTGGCCGCTGCCCAGCGCCTGGCCACCCGCCCGCCCCCGTCCTCGAGAGCGGGGAGGGAGGGAGGGACTCGGGGAGGGCGAGGCGCGGCGCAGGCAGCGGAGCAAAACCTTTTCGTGCCGGACGCATTGCACGGCGGACCATGTTTGCTAATATTGTTGCGCGTGTGTGCTACAATGAAGCAGCGCCGCGACGCGATTTCTGCAAATGATTAATAAATCGCACAAATTCCGGAAACCGGAGTGATGCTGACTCGGACGCAAAATGTGTTCCCGGCGCTGCCTGGCGCCCTCCCTCCCTCCCTCCCTCCCTGCTTACGTGGCCCGCTTGGCCGCGCTGAGCTGGCCGCGCATGACTCTCCTTCCCGCGGCGCGGGGGGGCGGAGGCTGACGCGGCGCTGCGGGCCGGGCCCTCCGCGCTGACTCAGCGCCGCGCCGGCCGCCCACGCGCGGCGACCTGCATGGAGCGCCCCGTTCCGTGCTGAAACCAGCGTGATCCGTCGGAGGCCACGCGGATCTAGCATAGATCGCAGGGCGACAGCGAAAGCCGCTCGGCGCCCGCCCCTGCCTCTCGCGCTCTCTCTCTCTGTGCAGGAATGCAGCGCGTCCCATTCCCCTGCATGCTTGCGCGCTTGCTTTCGGGCTGGCCAGCAGGAAACTCAGGGGACTAGCTTCCTGTGTCCATTGCTTGAAAAGGCTCAGCTCACACGCTGCGCTCTTCCTTTTTGCTGGAAAAATGTACTCTCTGAACAGAGCGGGCCGGCATGCAGCTCAGAAGACCAGTGCCGCGCTGCTGCTCTCTGTGCGAAATTTCAGGGCCGTGAGTGCAAATACAGATAATGTGCTACAGCGCACAGCTGAATTCGTGAACGAGGGGGCGAGAAGCTTTCAGACTGAAGGAAAACCTTGGCACTTGTTTGGCAAGCGAAGAATCTCTGTGAAGAGGGCCGGTGGAGAGGTGATTGTCACTGAGAAAGAGGTATTCACTTCACACCTTATTGAATGAGCTCTAATGCTTCCAATACTATTCGCAGATTCTGCTGTTTTACCTTCTTCTTGAAGTGAAGCTAGCAAATGAAAAGTCACTTATGCGCTGAAAGCGTTGATATTCGTTTAGGATATTCCTGCTTGATACGCTGGAACCAATGTTAATAATTGTTCTGTTGGCCTTTTCCGTCACCTTCATTGCGCCTGCTTTGAAGAAAGGATCAAGCTGAGCTGTTTAGCTACACTTCAGCGGCAATTTTTTTCTGCCCTCCTTTTCAGTCTTGGAATAAATCCTGGCAGTTTTTTTTAGCACTTACGCAGCAAATTACATGTCGTCCCCTCGCAACTTTTTGACAAAAAATAAACATGATGGGGCATTCATATAAGATAGTCGCATTTTGTGCGAGTAAAAGGGTATTTATTCACAGCAGTCTTTCTAATCTTGTGTTCGTTAGTACACTGTATCATGAGTTTATTGTAAATCAGAGGCTGGGTCACTCCTGGGAAGTGCATGCGTGCAGGTATGGATGCAAACATGAAAAATTACATTTGTTCACTCCGCGTTTGTTTTTAGAGTTATTCTTTTATTCTGACTGGGAATCGGTTCCCCTTCCTTTCCCAGATTAAATTAATATTAAGTGAAATTATGTACACCTTTTAGTCTTGTCACTGACAGTTTTCCTTTTCAAGATGGGATAAGTATCTGGAAAATCTCGTAATTGTTTTGGCTGTTGTGTATGTTCTTATGTTTTTTGCCGCTTGTAGATGAACAGCGGCACTTGTGAATTAATTTGCTTTTTCCTACCAAACACTCTTTATCGTATGTAAAGTATTCGTCTGCGTGACTCATGGTTCTCACGCCTACGTTAGGTGCTACCTTCTTCTTTCATAGCTCGTCACCCAGCTTAGAAGCTTCTCTCGGGTGTTGTTGATGCTTGGAAGTTCAACTTATGCAATAACCTGTCTATATCAGTTTGCAAATATGCGGTTTTTTGCCCAGATTATAACGTGCCTTTAATCGCAAATGCAAGTGATATGTTATGGTTGAAGAATGGGTTCCCAGCTTTACTCATTTGCTGCGTTGTTTGCCAGATGTGCCTCACAATATTCTCCGTGTAGGTATGCCCAATAGCACGACAAAGTTAAGGGTGGTTTCCCCTGAGTGATATAGAAAAGTTTGTTTATTATTTGACGTGTCAAAGTGAATGCTTACTTTATAAAGTGGGGGATAGACATTGGGACATAGGCTCTTGAAACTCTTGGGACCTAGACATGGACTCTTGCTTTTCTCTCGTGTCACCCACTCTATAGCCCATCCACCTCTCCATAGTTGTATGCATACCGAAAGAGCAGCGTCCGTTGAGACACGACGGTTGCATGTGCATGACTTACAATCAGTGGGCATGAGCAGTTGCAAAGCAAAATGGGCTTTTTTGACATTTTTAACATGAAAGAGTGTTATCTTTCCCCTTTGACGCGGTTGATGTTTCAAGATAATTCATTTTTGAAATGTCAAATGCTTACACAAGGACTTGACTGGGAACAGGAAAAACCGTTCTCAAAGATTTTGGTGGCGAATAGAGGAGAGATCGCCTGCCGAATTATGCGGACGGCAAAGCGACTGGGAATTCGGACTGTAGCGGTTTACTCGGAGCCAGATGCAGAGAGTTGCCATGTACGAATGGCCGATGAGGCTGTGTGCGTGGTAAAGGCTCTCGTCCATCAACTTTTCCATGTTGACTCCGGGAGTTGTTTTCTTTCCCTGAAGAAACAGCACTGAGCAATTGGTTGTGAGCAAGGTAAATGAACACACACAAGTAGCAATTGTTAGCGTTGAACTGGCAAGTGCAGAACAAACATGTGTAATAGCATAAAGCTGATTGCCTTTATTGTTGACGTATCGCTGAGCTGCAGGGTCCTGCAGCCTCGTCGAAAAGCTATCTCAACATGGAGGCCATTCTTCACGCTGTCAAGTCGACCGGTGCTGAAGCGGTAAAGCTTACTTTTATGCACAGACTGCCGTTTTGCTCAATGCCGTGTAGAATTGAGACAGCAGCAGAGGTCTGGGACATCACAGAGAGAACTTAGCAAACTTGTAAGGGTAACTAAATCATTTCATTGGAATTTCTCGCGGTGCTTTTGCCAACATATATTGAAATGGGTCATGTGCTCTTTAGTTCTAGACAGTGATAGCCAATTGAAAAAAACGGCTTATATCGGAAGCAAGTGTTATCATCGTGGTTGGCTGACCTTTCTTGAGCGCATTAGAAATTCGTTTTCCAATTGACACTGCTTCTGAAACTCGCAGCAGACTTTTTGTGAATTTTAGAAGCCTTAAAGAGTAAGGAACGTTGAAGTGAGCCAGTTATTGCCCAGCGCTTTGAGTCTAATATGACATGCATCCACCCCAGCGAGCGATTTTCAGATACCAGCTTGATTTGAGCTTTGTTTGGCTTTTTGACCTCCCAAGAAGGGCTCACGTCCTCCAAAGCAAGAGATACATTGTTAATTCGTCTCTTCAATGTTCAGCAGTTTAGATTACTTCATCCGGCGACCTGGCCGACCACCTAGTGACCTGGCGACCTTTTGCACGTAGTAATGCTGAACTTGGGGCTTGATTCATTACGTCAGCAGTGTGTGTTAAGAGTGAGGAAAAGTCTCTCTCTATCTCTTTAAGAATCATCCTGCTTGTCTTCAAGCTAATCGAGGCTAGATGGCTTTGATTTTTAAAACCGTTGCAAGCCTGGGCTGTCATGGCTCTTTCTGAAGCCTTGCGTTTGCCTTTCAGGTCCACCCCGGATATGGGTTTCTCTCAGAAAATGCAGCTTTTGTCACAGAGCTAGAAGAAGCAGGTGTTGCTTTCATCGGCCCCTCGGCTTCAGCCATGGCTGCCATGGGAGACAAGGTACGACTGAGCATTTACCACTCTAAAGCCTACGGATGTGACCATTGTATTACGATGATCTTTCGCCTATCAAAACTACGTTGCTGAAACGAAGACTTGTGTCCACTTTAATACCATTCACATGAGATGCCGGAGCTCTGCTTATGGCTATCGTCCAGCAGCATACTTGAACTTAGTGACCGTGCATGAATGTACGCTCGTTTTCTCTCAACCCCTGGTTGCTCCGGTCCAATTATATCAACTGTGATGTGTTATTTGTGCCACAGATTGAGAGCAAGAAACTGGCCATGAATGCCGGCGTCAACACCATCCCGGGCTGTGCAGATGTCATTTCCGATGAAGATCACGCGGCAAAAGTTGGTCAGTAAAACCAGCACATATACCGGAAAGAGCGTCAGCTTTTCGAGCTTTGGGACTTTTTCAAGTGCAAGTGCTTGACGGCGGAAGTCCTTGAGAAAAGGGGGCTGACTGCTGATCAGGTTGCAGAAAAAATGAATGTGATAGCATGTCTTCTCTCACCACGATTTCATTATAGGGAATTATGCAATGGGTTAAGCTAGTAACGAGCAGCGGGACTTTGCCTAAAGGTTGGCCTAAGCATGGGAGAGGCGTGCAGCTGGAGAGGTGGGCTATCCTGTCATGATCAAAGCTTCTGCGGGTGGAGGCGGCAAAGGAATGAGGATTGCATGGTGGGTGTAGATCATCATGAGCCCTTTGAGCCAGGCACAGAGTTTTGCCTTTTCAATAATCTCAACATACAGATTCAACTTTATGAATTACGTCCAACTTTTACCAGTGTACGGTGTAGATTGAGAAACCCTGTTTGCATTGACTGTAGATCCATCTCTATTAAGAGCTCATTGGCCGCTCTGGCGCCTCTCTGACTTCATGACTAGCCAGTTAATCCACTTTAATGCAAAAACCCCGTCCCTGTTGGGATATTTGCAAGCAAAGATGATAGTTGATATATGAATCTGGACATCGCAAAGATATGCCTTCTGTGGCAAACCATTCACATTCTGGGTTTCGGATAACAATGGATACAGTTCTCCCGTTGTTTTCCGCAGTTACCTTTCTGCCCCTCTGAGCTTTATTACAGTTTTGTACTGGCTGTAAGTGACCGACTCCCTCTGCAATGCAGGAACGAAGCCGAGGTGCGAGAGGCCTTCAGACTGTGCACTGCGGAAGCCATCTCAAGTTTTGGCGATGGCCGTATGTTCATTGAAAAGTGAGTTGTTGGCCGTAAGAGAAGGTCTTCAAACTTTATCAAGGCATATGTGACACATGGCTTGAAGCAAAGCAGTCTATGTGGGATCGCCGAATTGGAGAGCTCCGGCCTTTTAAAGAAGCGGTTTCACATGTTTCATGGGCTGCAGGTTTATAGAGCAGCCGCGACATATCGAGATCCAGATTTTGGGAGATAAACATGGCAATGTGGTATGCACATTAAGCCTCGCTTATCTAAAGGGATGTGAGTACAGTACGCAATTTCTATGCCGTAAGCTGTTCGATTTCATGATTGATTTGATTTTTTGGTTTCACTGGTGAGCCAGCAAAAGCATTCAGCTAGAAACTCGTTTCTTCCATCCGAGGAGCCACTTGACACGCTATCATTCTTTGGGGACACTCTCAGGTGTATCTTCCTGAACGAGAATGTTCCATCCAACGTCGCAATCAAAAAGTGAGTGACTGCATGCATGGCTTCCTTTCTGATTTCTGTTCTGCAGTTCTCGAAGTAGATGATTCGTTTTCTGACATTATGTTCTTGATGCAGCTAGAAAGAAAAAGCAGGTTAGCTATGTGCTGAAAGCATATAAGCACGAAGCTATCTCCAAGTTAAGATTTTCCATCTCTTTTGTAGAGTATAAGATAACAAAGCGGATTCAGATTAAGATAGATTCCTCTCTTCCTCTCCTGCTCCCTCGCCCTCCCCATCTCCCATTCCTCGCCCTCCCCCTTCCTCTCTCTCCCCCTCCCCCTCTCGCCAGGGAGAGAGAGTGGGAGAGAACGAGAGAGGAGTCTATCTTAATCTTAATCCGCTTTGTTATCTTACTCTCTATAAAAGACACAGTGACACAGTGCGCAGTGCACAGTGCTGCAGAGTTCCCTCCAGCATGAGTTATGACATGGCCTGACACGCATGCGCTTCATGCATGCAGGTGATAGAGGAAGCCCCCAGCACATTTTTGAATCCAGAGACTCGCAGAGCCATGGGCGAGCAAGCAGTCGCCCTCGCCCAAGCGGTGGGCTACAGCTCTGCAGGTGCACACTTTCGTAAACCTTTGGAAGATGTGAACACAGATTGAACAGACTTTCCTGAATCAGGTATAGCATCTTCGAAGAATAGTTGACCTTTTGAGTGCAGGTGATGATAAGGAAGTGGGGTTGGTTGCGATTGCAGGCACTGTGGAGTGCCTAGTGGATCGCAATCGTAATTTCTACTTCCTTGAAATGAACACTCGTCTACAGGTAGAGGACTCTTCTGCTCTTGGCTCTGTGGCCCTTCTCTCAGCTTTGGGAGCTTAATGCTGCTTATTTTACAATCGGATACTAAGGGCTTTACAGCTAGCTTTTGTCAAATTTGAGCATGTTTCGGATGAAGTTAATTTGTACAATGCAAGGGTGCGAATAAAGCGTTGCATTACAATCAGTGTGTAGTAGTACTGCCGAAACTTAATTCAAGGCATTGGTTTCGGGGGGGGCAGGTGGAGCACGCGGTGACGGAGTGCATCACGGGGCTCGATCTTGTTGAGATCATGTTGAGGGTGCGTTCCTTCTTTTTCCTTAAGTAGGATCTTGAATCATGTCTGCATGGGTTGTGATGCTACGGGTTCACACTTGCGGGTTGCTAAGATTTCCTTGTTGAATGAGTAAGTCGAGCTCTTCATGAGTTATCCATCTCCACGCCGTTCATCCTTAGAGGGCCCAATTTCCTGCTAATGAGGCTATTCATTCTGCCTCAAGGTTGCCCTTCTTCAAAACTGAAGTAGATTGCAGAGGTAGAGTGTGGCGCAAATGCTTTTATGCCCGCTTGTTTTTGGATAACCACGACTCCTTACGAAGGAGAGCAAATTTGTCGCTTGTGGTGAAGATCAGTTGGTGGTTCTTGGAAGGAGGGGCTGACAGGTGGCAGCAGGGGAGAAACTTTTGCTTAGCCAAGAGGAGGCTGTCAAGATCCATGGATGGGCATTTGAAAGCCGCGTCTACGCGGAGCATCCTGGTCGTGGATTTCTTCCGTATGAACAATAACCCCGTTGACAATGATGGTTTCCGGGCGGACCAAAATGCTTTTTTTATGCAGTTCTTAGCATTGTTGTGTCCATGACTTGCTGTTGCATAAGCAGGGATGAGCAAGGCTGCCAGCTGTATTGTTCTTGCACAACAAAGCATAGGCATGAATAATGTATATCTACTTGCATAGCTGGAAAAAAATGCATTCTATTTGTCCGCGTCAACTCGTTACGCATCTGCCTTCTTTAGAGCCCATTCAGGCGTGACTTTCAAACCTCTAGCTTTTGTTGATTTGAGTTATCAGCAAGACTGGTTGCAACCCATGATGTTGGCTTGAACTAAAGGTATCGCTACATTTTGCAAGCAGATCCAATGGGCGCCTAAGTCGCTATCAGGAGCCGAAAGCGAAGAGGCCGGGCGAGGTTGTGCGGTTAGATTCGGGTGTGGAAGAGGGTTCTGACATCAGTATTTACTATGACCCCTTGATTTCGAAGGTCAGCATACCTCTCTATTTGACATCACAGTCTGGAATATCCCGTCAGTCATCGGTTCATGTGGTTAATGACCACTTTTCCCTTACATTCTCCAGTAGTTGTTATATTGTTGTTTATTGCGCAGTACTCGGTCTATTCTCTTCAGTGGAGTCTAGCATCTCGTGTTCCCTTTGGGTCCTCCTATCTTTGCCTTGTCTGCCTCACCCTTCCTTCCCTTTGTGCATCGTGCGCCTTCCTTTATCGCCTCCCCTTTCTCCGTCCGCACCTGACATTTTGCTTTTCCTTACGGCACCCTTCTGTCCACACGATTGTTCTTACATGCCTCATGTACGTAAAATGATAGTTCTTTTTTCTGCGTGGGCACCTTGGCAGCTGATTACATGGGGGCCCAATAGAAACGAAGCCGCCAAGTCAATGGAGGTGAGACGACATAACCACCTTTTTGAATTTCTGACGTTGTGAGGACATCTACGTTTGCATGACAACCCCACTTTCCTTCTTCTCTCCTGCGTGTTGTACATCACATCTCGTCGCTAGGTTCTCTTTCAGCGATAACACTCCCCAATTTCAATCATATTTCCGCTTCGAACTCGATCAGTGATCAGTGGCCTAATCTGTCAAGTGAGAAGAGTTTGACTTGCATAAACCTCAAAACTCTCAGCTATGGCGGTTGGTGGGGGTGTAATTCACAATGCAGCTCGCTTTGGACCGCTATGTGGTGGAAGGCCTCAGCCACAACGTTCAGTTCCTGCGCACCGTTATGGCCCTTCCGGTGAGCCCCTTTTTGTGCTGCGTTTTGCAACCTCTGCTTCTCTGCTCCTACCATCCATGCAGCTTTGAGGGAAGGTGTCCGAGTCAATGGAGTCCAACGCCATGGAAATGCCATGTTCGCTGCTTTGAACTCTGGTCGATGGCTGCAAACGGTCTAGATCAAATTTCACTATGAAGAGAGAGACGCTCCTGTATGCTCCGAGGATGGAGATAATGGTGCTATGGGCTGTTGCGCAGGACTTTGTGGCAGGAAATATCTCCACAAAGTTCCTGAAGGAGCACTACCCTGATGGATGGCATGACAGCCTCTCTGCCCTCCAGCAGGTGACTACCCCTGTTCTTCCGTCTATCCCCTTTTTCCGAAATGCCTTGTTGTTTTCCTTAAGCACCAATTGATGCGTTGCATTTATAGCCGAGAGCAAGCAGCGCTCATCCTGCTTGCCCCTCCCGTTCGCAGAAGGAGCTTGTGGCCATGGCGGCTCTCATCTACCTCGCGAGTGATCAGAGAGCCGCCTCCCTCACGCCATCACTGGGCAAGAAGCCAATCCCAGAGGAGCTCATTGTCTCAGTGGACGGACAAGATGAAATGGTGAAACTGACACCTGGCAGCAGCTTGTCATCCGATGGCTCCGGGCTCACAGCTGTAAGACCCTCTTTCTGCTCTCCTTCATACTTTCGGTCACTGCGAACTTCAGATTGTCAGTTCTCTGTCGCTAATTGTAATTGTGATTATTTCCTTCAGATTTATTATCATCTGTAAGTCAATATTACGAAAGCGTCATACGCCCCATGGTTGGAAGTCCTCACGTTGGTTGCAGAACGTGGACTGCCGTATTGAATGGACGGAACAGTTGGCATAGTAAAACAAGAACGCTCTCATATGGCACGATAACCAAACTGGCAGAAAATGAAGGAACTACTGACATTCCTTTGCAGAGAGCTGTCCTCGCTACAAACAAGCTCAGAGGGTAAGGGATAGTAATAGAATTAGATGAGAGAAGGCTGCTTCTAAGACAAGACTCGAATCCTGTCACGACTGGGCACCCTTCGGCCTCTCCCTCTCACTTCACGCTCGGCTTGCAGCATTTTGAAGCTGTTTGTTTGATGAGCATGTCTGGTTTGGGCCGCTGTAGGAGGTGGAAGTGGGAGGGGAATTCTTCAAAGTCAGCGCTCCCGAAGCACTACCCGGCGGCCTTGGAGTGGTGGAGGCCCGGCTCAATGGTGAAGATGCGATTTGCCAGATATTGAAGCGAATGCCGCGAAGTTACAGACTGGTCTACGCTGGTGCAACGGTGAGAAAGCTTGAGCCGACTTTAAGAACTGGCCATGCGTGGTCAAAGGCGCCTTATACTTCGTATTAACATTTCTTGGGCCTTGTTCAGTCCTTTTCTGTGCAAATCAGTATGAACGGTGAGGTTGTATAAATGAACCCGTGACCTAGGAAATGTTAATGACTGCTTTCTTTCCCCCTGAAGGAAGTTTTTGGTATTTATTCTCAGCCGTACATGTCGAGGAGATGGGTTTGCAGAGGGACGTTGCCGTAAGGAGAAAGGAACTTGCAGAACTAGAAAAGTACATGCCACCGCCACATGTGCAGGACTTCACTAAGGTCTGCATTCTTGCCCTCACTTCGATTTCCAACCCTTTGCCACTACTTAGATAACTTACCTTACTCGTCTTTATTGCATCTCTCGCAGTCGTTTTGCGTTCTGTATTCTCTGCTAGGTTTTGTTCCAGCCGCCTTTGGCACTAATGATAAGTCTTTTGCAAGGTCTGTTGCAGATCGATATGTATTCTTTCTTTCAGACAGCAGGAGACTTTGGTATCTCTATTCACAAAGGCGAAGGAGCTTTTGTTACTCGCCAATGTCTATTCAAAGAATAGACACGTTTAGGAGCATGTGTGCATGCGTGCATGTGTGCATGCGATTGTGCATCTCCTTGATTTTTAGCTCAAGAAGAAAGGAAACCCTTCATGCATTAGCTGCGGGGTTGTCTTGTGAATAGGCTAATCCTGACCGAAAACTGTTTCCGCTGTTCTGATGCGGCGCGTGCCTGATTGGATGGAAGCAGATGCTGAGGTCTCCAATGCCGGGGGCACTTGTGTCAGTCGCAGTCACTCCTGGGCAAGAGGTGTGCGCTTCCTCCCCTGTCGTCCTCCTCTCATGTGACAGCGTTGCAACTGCAAATTGAAGATGGCCATTTTGGCGCCATAGTTCTTAATGTCCTTGAGTCGCCACGGACTGGACTCTGCACTCCCCTTCTCCGGGGAGCGAAAGATAGCGCCCAGACCTTCCTCACTTGTTCAAACATTTTTTCGCAGGTGATGCCAGGAGACGAGTTGGCAGTGGTGGAGGCCATGAAGATGCAGAACGTGTTGAGAGCGGAGGCTCCCGGAAAGGTAAAAGCGGTTCGGGCAAAGGCTGGGGCCACGCTCGCCGTAGATGAGGTCATTCTCGAATTTGAGTGAATTTCAAGCTAATTATCTTGCGTTAATTTTGCATTAATTCAAAAAAAGGTCCCGAATGCGAGGCCAGGCGGAAGAAGATCATAGCTCTAGTCAGTCCCCCTATAGCGTCTCCATGTGCATGTCCGCGATAATGTTAATGTATCAAATTGTTAGATGAAATTGAGGAAATTGCGACAGGCTCTCAAAGATTCGCAGTGATATGAAGCCACGAAATCGAGCTGGATGAAAACATTCCTTCTCGACCTTTTTATGGCGGAAATTTTAACCAGCAGCATTCGAAAGTAGATCAGAAGCTCGGAAACTAAATTCTGGAACATGATTCGTTTACCGCACGACTATGGCCATTCGGAGTTAAGTGTTGTAAATTGCAAGCCTTCATCGGAGTGGTTCGCGGCATACATAGGAGCACTGTGCCTTTTGGGCGCATTAAAGAAACGAAAAAAGCCACTCTCGTATGGCACATACAGGCGTTGACCGTCTCAGAGACGCATCGCAAATACTATGGCGGCCGACTAAACGACTTCCCTAAAAGGGGCATGAGGGGCCTACGATAAAGTGGCAACCCGCTGACACACATATAAGTACCGTAATATGCGAAAAGGTGCTCCTATGACCCGAGGGAGCCCGCGTAGAGAAGAGCAGTGAACAAGTACAAGAATGATTTCAACGAGCCATCCTTGATTGCCAATTCACCTTGTTTATCTTACAATCCTGAGCTGCACAATGGTTGTGCTGTAATGACAGACGTTACACGACTGCTGCTTCCCTATTCTAAAAAGCTGCTACTTTACCTCGCCGTAATCTACATAAAACACAGAAAAAAACTGTAAACCTTGGAGAACTCGCATGCAATTGGATTGCATGAATGAGCCTCCAGCTATTCCCACCCTCAAACGACGCAAAACTGTACGTCGACAACTTTTCTAAGCGCTTTCCTCAGTGCAGTCCGGCATGAATGCGGCAATCTCCATCGCTCGAAGGTCCGGTAAGCTCGAAATCGCAGCATCCAACGTGGGGTCTAAGGAACGGCTGCTGTCTTTCGAAGTCACCCTGAGCCTGATAGACAACTTCTCCAGCCTTGTACAACAACTTATTACGTCCACAAGTGTGGGATTGGGATCCACTGCTGCTGCAGGCCGCCAACGAAGGTCGAGCTCACGCAAATCACGACAATCTGCGGCCTCTCTTATTTCCTCCATTCGCAAGTGACTCCAAGAAAGCACTTGCAAGCGCTTGAGACGCCTGCATGATCCCAAGGAATGGAGGTCCAGCCTCAGTTTGCAATCCTCAATTGTGAGGGTCCGCAAGTGCATGCAGCTGGCGAACAGAGGAGCTGAGACTTGTCCGCATAGCGGCGAATAATAGTCTTCCAAGCCCGCGAGCTTTAGTTCCCGAAGGTGCTCCATTTGAGAACAAGCTGTGCTGAGAGCTGCCCATCCATCTGCACCAAGATCGAATAGGCCAGGCCCCCAGCCTGCCTCGCCATAACTGAAAACGAGATGCAGCGTCCGCAGCTTTCTAAAGTGGCCGAGCACTGCAAGCCCTGCCTGTGTGAGGCAATCGTGAGGCCAAAAGTCAGATTGAACAAGAAACAGTTCACGCAAATCCCTTTGTCTTGATGGAAAATTAGTCGCCAGCAGGATCAAGTCAGGGTCCAAGATCGTATTCACTCTCCTCAAAGTCTCCTCCGTATCCTCTTCACCGCCAGTGGCGGTACTGAATGTCTGGATAGGGTGAAGACATACGGACGTTGCTGACGGGAAAATGCTACGAAGGTGGGGTATCAAACTTCTCTCTTGAACTATGATCCGTTTCATGAAACGGCGCCGCACTGATAGAAACTGTTTGCAAATTAATCCGAACGTCTTTTGAGTCTCCCGATCACTGACAGAAATGCAATGAAAAATGCCTTCCACAACTTCATCGTCTAGATGAGGAATCAATGGCGCACATGACACGGCGAAGGCATCCATGCTAGCACCCCCGTTCATTTCAGAAGGCGGCATTTTCCAGTTTCAGGCGGAATTATGAGCCGGTTGAGCAGCCTGCAAAACTCAGCAATGGCATTAATTTGGTTGTCCGATGGGATTATACGGCGCATCCATAGACAGTGCATTTACGGCCTTAACTTGATTATTACACATTTCCAAGCAATCAAAAGGAGTGTTCAAAAATCTCACTGCGTGGTTTATCCAAGCCGAAACAACTTTCTTGAAACGCAGAAACGACCTGGTTGAACGGCTTTGCAGACAATCTCTACGTGTGAGTGCCAAACCATACCGAATCCTTCCGAAATCACCATTTCTTCATATTATTTCTACAAAATTATCATCGTGAAGAACCCATGCAGGAGCTCGTGCAGACGCTGCACCGTGCATTGGCAAGCATTTCTGCGCTTCTCGAGAGAGGGCGGCGGCGCGAAGCAGGCGGTGGAAAGGCCGCTTGGCGGGCGGCCGAGCCTAGGGGCGCGCCGAATTGCTGACGTCCGCCGGTGCCGCAGGATGACGTAGTCCCGGTTTATCATGACGCCACACTGGTTTTCACTGACGTCACTCAGTTGCCCCCTTCGGACGATCGCGGCCTCGACGAGCGGAGCCGCAGAGCGGTGTAATGTGGAAGTGAAAATGGAGAGGTGGGGGAGGGGAAAAGGAGGGAGGGTAAAGCAAAAGGAGGGTAAGGAGATTAAAGGAGGAGGAGAGGAGGAAAGAAGGAGAGGAGGAGAGGAGGAGAGGAGAGGAGGAGGAGGAGGAGGAGGAGGAGAAGGAGGGGGAGGAGGAGGAGGAGGAGGAGGGAAAAGGAGAGAAAGGAGGGTATTATGCTACGAGCTCATATGCCGAACTCGCCATACTGCACGTATTGGTACTACCACCGCTACTAATGATATTGCAATACGCAATATGTGGCAACGTGGGTTTCAATTAGACAAACCAAACCCTGAATGCGGCAAATGCCGTAAATGGTGGAATAAATACAACAGCTTTCATGAGCACCGGCATTTCCTTGGGCGGAGTCAAAAAAGGACCGGAAATTCCATTTCATAGTGAACAAAACGATCAGCTTTCCAATTGAGCATTGCTCAACCGACACAACTTGTGGTATCCTGCATCACTTCCTATGCGACAAACTCGACACCTGTAAGGTACAACCAGCTTAACATGAACCTGCCGAAAATCCTACGGGGAACACAACCGCACTCCCACACGTGAGCCAATTCCTCCGCACACTTTCTAAGCTACGACTGATTGCCAGCTACAGTACACCCATCCTCCACTTCAAAAGTGAGCACCATTTGCATTGGTGCGGCAAGACCTCCTGCACTTCACGTTTGGGATAGAAACGTAAATTGCGGGAACATATTCCGCCTGTACATCCCGTTGATTACTTGTTTGCAAAAGCGAGTCCTTTCTCGATGCTGCTTTTCAGTTCCTCCTTCATCTTCTCGAGTCCCATCCTGCATGCAGGAAACAAGACTAGCTATTATAAGTCCTGACAAACTTGGCATTTTAACCTGTCCACTTGCAGACTTAACAGCCTATGTATCAAATTCCGTTCGAGAGAAGAGGGAAGGGGGGGGGGGGGGGGGGGGGGG
>CM074805.1:2130113-2148077 GCA_037447605.1 Zygnema circumcarinatum
GGGGGGGGGAAGGGAAAAGACAGGTCACTGAGACAGCCAGCATAGCATGCAGGACAGATACTACTGGCAACAAAAAGAGGGAACCCAGCCCTTCCACATACGATTAAACTCAGCTGTCTACTTGAGGACAAAAAGCAGCATCATTCTGACTCGCTAGAAACGAAGATCGGAAGGCTTGAAAGGATAAATAATTCCAAAGACAATCTGTGTGTTTCACCACAGGTAGGGACTTACCTCTCGAATTCATTCAGAGGGCCCAAGGGAAGGTACTCCTCGATGCCGTTCCGGCCCAAGACAACTCTTGAGGCAAAGAAGGGATGTTCAGACACCTGAACAAGAAAGGTATGATTTCTACAATTCAAATACCGGTCTGGCTTGTCAAGCAAATGGGAGTGAAAATGAAAAGGCTAAGAACTCAGCTCGAACTGACTCACGATGTTCTATGCAAATGCCTTCAGACAGAAAAAAAACACCTTCAGACAGATAAGGTGAACTTACATTAGAGTTCACATAAGCGCACTCTACGATGCCAGCCTCTCCTCGTAAGCCACGTAAGCATGATTCTGCAAACTTGGCAGCAGCGTAGGCCTGCAATATTGAAAAGGTCAAATTGTTTCAGCAAGCTGTGAAACGGTTTGCTCACATAAGAAATTTATGGCTTAGCGGCTGGTAGAGGCGAATGAGAGAAAAGCTGCGGAGGCAGCTGATCCCGCCATGGAGGGTTGAGAGGATGCAAGGGAAACATTGGCTGCTTGGAGGGAAAGAATCTAAATCCAATTGTATTCGTCTGACGGTTAAGAATTTGAATCGGAAAGTACTGGCGTCAGAAGGAACTCAGCTTCCACATAATGGAAAATGCAAGATGCTCTGTAAACGGAAGCACTCTAGCCTTCCAGCACTTCTGACCACAGCAGGGACAGGCGCTTTATTATCCTTGTGTGTATTGACTCGAGCGAACGCAAAGAAGCAGCAACAAGAAACAAGCTCCAAGTCACTTACCATAGATAAAGTCGCAGAGCCAGCTCCTGCTTTTGCCTGCAGTTACCCAAAAAGGACAATGAAGAGTTGGCACAAACATAGATAATTCATGTCCATATGGACCACTTAACGAAAAAATGAGTCGTCCGCCTGACTGACAAAACATCATAAAATGCTGCTTCCTTCGCTTAAATCCTCCGTATGCCTCTGTGTGACAAACTTCTAAATGGAGACATCATCCTCTCCTGGGATCTCTTACATTGCTATTGGCCAGAAGAGGATCTACTTCCAAAAAGTCATTCGCTTACCTCGACAACTTCGGTTCCTCCATTCTGAGTGCGGTTTGTCAAATATTCTGTCTCCTCCTTAGTAAATGTAAAGTGAGGAGTTACCTGCAAGTTAAATAATTATTGTAAGCCCAGCTTCAACAACTCATATTTGAACTATCAGACTCCATTCGCATGTTCTGATGTGTTCACCTGATACAGTACACTTAGCCTATCTCTATCATGAGCATTTGTCTGGTTGTTTCTGTTTTCTTCACGCGCATGCATAATCTACTTTTTATGAACCTACGACCATTTCTAGGCCTCAGAATTAGAGGATTGAAATTGAAAAGGTAAAAAATAATGATTTGAGGCTCCACTACCTACTTACTAACTTATTACTCAGGCTAAAAGTGAAGCAAATCCCTGCTCATGTGCAACTTACCAACTTTTATCGTGCAAGGATAAAACTTTCCATTACTTGACTAACTAGTGCTGTGAGTTATTTCCAGCCAGAGCAAACACACCTGGGACAGGAGGGGAAGAATCGTGATGCCAGCATGACCACCAACTACGGGAACAGTCACTTCCTTGGGATCAACACCCATAATCTCAGCCTGTACAAGTTATCCGAAAAAAATGAATTAGAACTGGAAGCACAACTGCAGGCTACTGTACTTAACTTTTGACCCAAACTTTACAGCAGCATGTTGACAGTGTAGTGATGCTATGCGAAAGACAGGCATCGATGTGATATCACACTACAGGCCCAATAACCACAGTGCACACTCAAATAGTGTCCAAGCATTTGTCCACCTTTTCATGCTTAAGCTATGCCATATTTTGACACCTACCCCTGGTCGCTCCCATGGAAAGGAAATTATCAGCACTTACCACAAAAGTGTTCGCACGGACAACGTCGAGGGTCGTCACACCAAGCAACCTCCTGGGATCGTAGGTTCCTGCCTTCTTGAAAACTTCAGCGGCAATAGGGACAGTAGAGTTGACAGGATTACTGATAATATTGACAATTGCCATTGGACAATGCTTTGCGATCCCCTCACAAAGAGATTTAACGATTCCAGCATTTATATTGAAAAGATCATCACGTGTCATTCCCGGCTTGCGCGGGATACCAGCAGGAATCACAACGAGGTCCATGCCATCCAAAGCTGCGCCAAGTTGTTCCTTTCCAAGAAATCCCTTTACCTGTTTACCATAGCCCACATAACGTCAGGAAGAAAATGAGAGAGAGGGGTGCCGACAACTGAGCCAGCTCAGATTATCATGAGATAAGTCACTGCGCTAAGATGGTACAGAACGTGGAAGTAATCGCAAAGTCAACATAAATTCTCAATTCCACTCTCTCGCACAATTACAGACAAGCCAGACGTTCACGTAAATTAGCACAACTAGGAATGTTTAACCTCCCTTGAGGATAAGGTGAAGACATCTTCAATGCCTATGCGGTTTAACACAGGCTCTGAGGAATAAGCAGGCCATATCTATAAAGAAAAATTTCAGCGAGCACCACTACAAACGGAAATCTATGACATAAAAGTAAACTGCAAAAAAACATCCATCAGCCGGCTGATAGAAACGTAAGAACCTGTCAAGTTAAGGCCGTTTCTGTAAATAAAGCGTATCGAATAAAATAACTTACAACTGCAGAGGTGTTTGTGTGACTGAGGTCAGCAGTGACCCCCGGAGTATTTGCAACATCATAGAGATGTAAAGTAGAAATAAAGGGATTAAGCTTCAATAAGAGCGCAAGCGGCTGTCCAATACCGCCTGCAGCTCCAAGAATAGCCACTCGATACCCACTTGCGGCTCCGCGAGCTCTCGTCTCTTCCATACGCAAAGAAGAAACCTGCGTCCAAAGGAAAACAAGTCGACGGAGAAGGATCCAACTTAATATTCAAGCCTTCTCCAGCGGTCGTCTTCTTCAGCAGCACCCACTGAAACAGTTCAGTTCAGTTTGAGTCAGGTCATATCTCAGTCTCGATGTTTCCAGTTCAAGCACGCTTCCAACTGTTGGGCGAAAGTGCGATATCAGAAGCACCAGTTCCGTTTCACCGTGTTTATCTTGCAAATTAGCAAACAGGCGGGACACCCCCTTTTTAAACTGAGAAAAAATCCATTCAGCGCCAGTCTCCAAATTTAATTTCCCAAAAAAAGTTCTTGCTACAAGCAAAGCAAAGCACTGCCGACAAACCTCTTGCCGACCTCCTGCCGGTTGCAAATGAGACACAAGACGGTTAATTCTGTCAATGGGCGCCATAATCGCAGAGAGGAAGCAAAAGAAGCGCCGGTCGTCTCAAGCTCCGGCTTGCGTGGCGCAAGTGAGGATGCCCCGCACTGACCACAGGAGAGTCGCGGGCCGGGCCCTATGAGGCGCTGACGCTGGCAAGCTGGGCCCTCCCTCCCTCTGCCCGCAGCCCCGGCCGCGGCGGCAGGGCAGGTGCACGCGCGGGTCCCCGCCCGTGTGAACGAGCGCGCCGCCGGCGTCGGTGTGCGTGTGAATGCCCTCCCGCAGATCAGGACGGGACCGCCTCCGAGTGCCTGCGTGCCAGCGTGGCGCGGGGTCGAGGCGGATTCGACGCCACGTGGCGACGCATCATTGGAACGTTTCGGGGACCAAAAACGCGGAGAGGAGGGTTTTGGAAAACGCGATCGTGGTGGCCACGTCGGCGCCACGTGGGCAAATAGGACCGCTCGGGGTGGTCGCCAGGGGGGGCCGTAGCACCGGACAGACAGGTGGAGAAAAAATGTAACATTTATTTACATTTTATTTCTTTTCCTCAACGTTCAGACCAATTCAAGGTTGAGCATTGAACACGAGAGGTCGGACTCGTTCGTTTCCATTTGAAACATTGAAAACAATATGAAAAGAAGTTTGTGATTCGGCCCATGGGCCCATGAAAAGCGTGGAACCATACACATGCATGCATTGTCAAGTTGCCACACTGTTGTTCCGCTCTTGCCACTCTTGGAGAGTTTGGGCCGAAGCGTCCGAGGACGAGGGATGCTGCCCATATGAAATGATCGAGGCCTAAATTAGCCGTAAGGCGAGCCGCGCTAGGACCAGCAAGCATTGGGCATGCGATGACTGGAGCCCGAGGGTCCTGCAGTGCGCTGCCCATGCGAGGGTGGCCATGGCTGCCCGCCACGCCGTCCGGCTGCTGGCGCCGGCGTCCGCGCCACGCGCCTTCTCAGCCGACGTGGCAGCAGTCTGCGAGGGGCCGTCTGCCACTTGCAGGGCAGCAGCAGCACATGCCAGTCATGGCCGCCCGCTGCCTCTCGCCTCCCTGAAAGGAAGCTTTGTCTCAATTGCGGCGCTGCGTTTGTCGAGCGTTGCGGCTGGCAGGAAAACTGCCTGTCGTGTGCAGAAGGTTGTCAGAATGAGTGCTTATTCGGCGGCATCCGGCAATGGAGCAACGGCAGTAAGACAGGTGTATAGCTGCGCTATTTGAACGGGCTGAGTTGAGATTGTGAAAGGAGTACTTCAATTTCATGCAAAGTTTTTGTTAGCTGTGATCGTGTACGAATCTTCAAGATGGTGCAGTCGAAAGGTTTGGGCTTCAAGTTAGAAAGCATGCTGAAACCTTCGAAGCGGAGGAGGATGTGGAGACCATCTTTCCAAAGTCTTTCGATTGCCAGGGTGTCTCCCTTTGGATATGCTCTTTCGGGAAGCCCTTGCATGGCTGTCATCAATGTGTTGCGCTGTTGATGCACGGAACCTGAAGCTCTGGAGTGTTGGTGGATTCTTCAGGTGCTTGTGCCAATCGCCAATGGCTCGGAAGAAATGGAGGCTGTGATTATCATAGACGTGCTGAGAAGAGCCGGAGTAGATGTCACCGTTGCATCAGTTGAGGAAAGCTTGGAGATCACTGCATCTCGCAAAGTGAAGCTCGTGGCTGACAAGCTGATTGGAGAATGTGAGCAACAGAAGTACGACCTCGTGGTTTTGCCGGTAACTGCAGCATAAATCTTTGTAGAATCCAACCCATGTTTCTGTTCCCAAATTCGTCACTAAAACTTCACTTTGAAGCATATCGCAATAAACATTAGTAGGCTTCCGAGCTGAGCACTGACATGATTATCGATTTGTACGTATTTGCTCATTCACAAGGAGATATCGTTTGCAAGTTTATCCTGGAGTTATTATTTTTTACCAATTGCATTTTAAGTAATTCAGGCAGGCCAATCAGACAGGCAGGTATTCATTTTATCTTCCTCACGTTGATAAAGTTCATTACAGTTGGGCATAATAGGTCCAATCATTTTTTTGTCGTTTCTGAAAGTAACTCCACTAAGCCGTCGGTAATGTTGTGCATAGATCAGGGCGGAATGCCAGGAGCAGAGAGACTGCGAGACAGCGCTTCATTGAAGCAGATTGTGGAACAGCAAGCAAAGGAAGAGCGTTTCTATGCTGCCATTTGTGCAGCGCCAGCTGTTGCTTTGCAGACTTGGGGACTCTTGGAAGGCAAGCAGGTGAGGCAAGGAAACATGTGTCCTTATCATAAAGCTTCCATGAAATAGCCTGGAACGCCATTGCAGCTGAATGTTGTTACTTGCAGCTGGTTGCTGGCGACTTGTCTTCTGGCTGGCTAAAAACCAATTTTTGCATGAAATGTGACTATTGGAATCCAAAAAGCTCCCATTCTTGTGCTTTGCGATTGTGCACGTAAGCTTGTACGGAGTTTCAACATAATATATGTTCGAGACGCCAGACTCGCAAAACAACTGCAATGCATTTTTGTAGCTAAATGATCTTCACTTTAAGAAGCTCCAAGAGACTGAGATTCAAGATTTAAGGGATTGACGAGTTTATGATTCGTTGTGGCTAAATTGCTCATTTGCAAGCTTCTTTATCTTGGAACTCTACCCACCTGCACGTTTTCATACCATGCTTTCTTCATCTAGGCCATTCGTGTTCAAACCATAAGCATGCGGCCGGATCTTGTCAGAAAGGGGTATTGAGCCTTCAACTGTCTTCTCCATTTTAATTTGCTTATGGTTCTTTCTGTGACGAGATACACTAAGTTGATGTGTCGCTCGTGCTAGCTCATGTAGGCTGGCACTATCCTACAAAAAACCCGTCATATGGAAATGTATCCCCTGTGGTGCCTGTTGCACTATATTTAAGGTGTGAAAAGCTGATCGCCGTTGGCTGGGTACTGGGTTTGCTTTAGGCAGGTGACGGCACATCCAGCCTTTGTTAGTAAGCTGGCGGATCCAAGTTATGCAGAACGGCGAGTTGTTGAGGATGGCCTTGTGACCACAAGCAGAGGACCCGGCACTGCATTTGAATTCGCTCTCAAGCTTGTTGAGCGACTTTGCGGACAAGAAAAGGCAGAGGCAGTCAAAGGCCCAATGGTCAGTCTGACTACGGGTGTTCATTTGGAGTATCACAGTCTTCCCACCAGAGCAGGGAGGTGTTTTAACTGCATTCTGGCTTAGCTTTGCTAGAGTAGACAGTGTTTGCATAAAGGAATGAGCATGTCGTCTTTTGACCGTTGAAAGTGGAGGGCGATGATGAATGCGGGAGAGGTTCCCAGAAGACGAAAAGAGAACTTGGATAGGCTGAAGGCTGAATTTATGAGCCAAATTAGGTGAGGTGCAGGCAGGCTCGAGTTTCTTGGAGGTTGTGCAGATTGTGGAGGTTAGTCCTCTTGAACGACTGGGCTATCCCTTTTGTGAATAAGAAGCTTTTCTGTGGAGGGGCAGGTTATGCGTAATGATGATGGTAGCGATATTCCTCGACAGGAATATGGTGTGACACCTTATAGCGCCAAGAAATCAGCACCAGTGGTGAGAAGCGCGCTTTTTGAATTGGTCGAAACAAACAATACAAAAGTCGGGTGCTTTTCAAGCTTCGGCAGTCCAGAGATCAGTCAGTCAGACTTACTTAGAGAGTGATAGTCCATTAGTGAAAAGGAAGAGATTGCGTTTGGTGCGAAGGCAAATTTCTGGATGTGTATTGATGCTATCGAGAATACCAGTGATCATTGCTCGTTTGCCACCCATGAAGAAGGATGAATACGTACATTATACTTACAGTTTTTTTTCTTTTTTTCTGCACAGGTTTTAGTCCCAATAGCAAACGGTTCAGAGGAGATGGAAGCAGTTATTGTAGTTGATGTACTTCGAAGAGCAGGGGCCGAAGTTCTTGTGGCATCAGTGGAAAAGTCATTGGAGATTGAAGCATCTCGAAAAGTAAAAATTGTCGCAGATGTGTCTATTCAAGACTTGCAAAACACGGAGTTTGACCTTGTCGTGCTTCCGGTATGCTGACATTGCTCAATGCAAATATTTGCAACTTAATTCCTCTTAAAGAGCTTGGCTCTAGAGAATCAACACCAACATAGTTAATTAGTCTATTTGTTGAAAGTGAGGTCAGTGTATAATACGAACGAGTGATTTAAGGTCATGCTTGGTTGCCAGTTACATGCGTGAGATCCGATTTTACTGTCGAATGGAAAATCCAGTCAAGGAGCATTTTTTTGTCTTCCTTGGTACTCGAAAATAGCTAACTTATTGGAAAAGTGCACATGGCGCTGGGTGACTCTTTTCTACCTTTGTCCATAGACTTGGATATTCATAACTGGAAGTTGCCCCTTGCTGTTATCAGGGAGGCATGCCGGGAGCGGAGAGGCTGCGAGATTCCTTGGAACTGTCAATCATATTGGAGCAGCAAATCAGAAAGAATCTCCTCATAGCTGCCATCTGTGCAGCACCCGCAGTTGTCTTACACTCCAAAGGTTTGCTGCAGGTAAGTTGCGACTCCCGTATCATGTGCACCTTTTTGTTTTGGAACAGTGCTATGCATTCATATGCATTGATCAAAGCCTGAATTCAATCTATTTGAGAGATCTGTTCTGTATTCTTGTAGAAATTCGCGAGATCTGAGATGGGTTTTCTCTGAAATTTGACTTCGTCTTTTTCGTCATGTAGGGGAGCGTTTTCTAATTGATTCACGTTGTACCTGTATAGGGCAAGAAGGCGACTGCCCATCCAGCCTTCTCCAGCCAACTCCCAGACCAGACGGCAGTGCAGGCCCGGGTAGTGATTGACGGGGTGTTGACTACTAGCCGGGGCCCTGGAACGGCCATGGAGTTTGCCCTGGTTCTGGTGGAGCGCCTCTTTGGCATAGAGAAGGCGGCAGAAGTGGCAGCCCCCATGGTCGTCATTCCAGCCTTGCTGCCTGTTCCGGTCTAAGTGTGGGAGCCAAAAGGCAGGCCTTGGCCATGTGATGTTTCGGCTATGGCCTCCAGTTCAGCACAGTGGCCTTACGTGATCCCCGGCGACCACTTTTTGAGAGAGTAGTATGTCCGGAACTTGTTCTAAAGGCTGGATCGGGGAAGATGATGGGCGTGGGCTTGTCTTGTACACACACACACACACACTGCAAATTGGCTCAAGAGAGAAGCCTTTTTAAAGATAGTAAGTGGGGGGTGCCGTAGGTGGATCCGTTTGAGACATGTTACCTGACATATGGTTGCTCGCTGGAGCTGGGAGTGTCTGCAATGTCTGCATTTGGGATCCATCGACTCATGGGCTCATTTGAGTGCGTACCGGATTCATTGTTGAGAATGACAAGTGAAATGTGTCGCTGCTGAATATGACATTTCCTGCCTGTGAAACCCATGCTTTTGCATGGATGGCGGCTGCATGAACGTCACGTGGGCCTCATCTAACCTAATCTAATAAGTTGGCATTGATTATGGATCCACTTCATCAGCACAAATCCATCTGCCAATCCATCCCACCCGTAACCATCCATCGTTCATGCATGCATGACCATCCATCGTGACCATCCATGCATGCTGTGTCGACCCATCAGAACTTGTCGAAAACGAAACCCTAAAAAGTTTCAACCCCAGCCCTCGGACGGCCACTACGGTGGCGGATGCACAGGTCGAGTCTGCATTCGCTATTTTTGGCAGCAACTGCCAGCGGGTTTTCTTTTCTCACCATCGGTCGTAAGCTGCGGCTGGGGATAATCTGCGTATTTCGAGTTTCTGGAGGCCCTGCTTGTGAGAAGCTTGCGGAGTCATGGCGGCGCAGGTGCTGCTTGCAGCGATGTTTCGGCTGAGGCTGGAAGATGCGTTCTGCGTTCCAGGTCCTTGATGCAGCTGTAAGCTGCCAGAGCTCGATCTCCTTTTGGTCGTCTGGGTGGACTTCTTGGAGATTTCTATCGACTGATAGTATTCGAATCGGGTGGGCATGCACTGCGCTTTACCGAAGCAGCTGACGAAGATGCCTATAGGTGGCACATCGAGCCCTGAGAGAGTGTTTGAAGCTGTTGACGTTGAATGTTGTGAGAAGAAGACATATCGCCGACTTAAACTCTCGAGAAAATCCTTGAGCTCATCAAATTTGCGAACTGATGACCGGGGCTGGACACCTTTACATATCGCTTGTAAAGCTGGCGATCTGAAGGAGGTTAGTTCCACGTCTCTGCCAACTCAGAATTCATTGATTGCTAAGGACTCGGTTACAAATATCAGCGCCAGTCGGCTGAGTGTGAATCCGAGGCATGTACCAATTAAGCATGATCTGTTTTACAGGTATGTCGGTTATTGGATACTGGGGTTGACGCTAATGAAGCCTCCCAAGGGCCAAAGGCGCCTGGAGCAACACCTCTGCACCTCGCGGCCAGTGGTGGGCACGTTGAGGTTATGGACTTATTGTTGGAACGAGGAGCAAACATTGAAGCGAGGACCAAAGGAGCCTGTGGATGTATGTTTTTTGGCCTTTGCTATTAGGGTTTTGCTCTGTGATAAAGAGGATTATGCATCGGATTTATGATCGGCTGCGTGTGCAAGGCCTGCTCCGCCGTGCTTTCCCACAAGCCTTTTTCAGAGCAACTTTGCTTCGTGATTTCAGTACTGGTGATGTTTGCTTACATCTAAATTGGTGATTTAATGGGCGTTGCCAGCGTCTCCCTGTCTTCTGTAGTAGATGATTGACATGAGATACAGGATTTAACCTCTTCCACTCTGGAAATTGCTGGAGTGCCGCCATTAGAAAGTCACAGGGCTCTGAACTGAAGTTGGCAGGACTTTTTACTACTGCAATCAGTTCTTTTACTCACGGCACCTAAACCACTCGTCTCAATAAGCAAATACCATATGTTTGCCGCAACAATTGCTGCGCGGAAATGGAATTGCAGGCGGTGTAGGGCATGTAAATCGAATGGATAAGCTGTCTGCAGAGTTTTGCGTGAGTTGATAATGGAATCGCCAACGTTGGACCTTACTTGCAGGGACACCTCTTCATCACGCTGCAAAGGAAAGGAACAGGAAGGCGATTCGGTTCTTGCTCGAAAATGGAGCGTTTCTTGCAAAGGAAATTTCAGATTTACGATTCAATCCTCCTCTTCATTACTGCCCCGGTTTGGAGTATGCGTACATGTTCTCAAAGAAGTTGGAACGTTCGATTGACTGACATAAGCAACTGTTTGACACTTTTACCAGTCGTTCAGCATGACAATTAGGGCAGTGCTATTTACTTTCAAGCAAACGAATGTAATTGTAGTCTGCAGTCATTTTTGTGGCTCTGCACCAGTATGTTTTGAACAGTTCTTTTTATTTTTAGACAATAATCTCATGGTTGGACAATTGTCCAAGCATTGACTGGCTCATAGATGTTGTTGTCAATGTAGAGCCTCCGAATTTTCTTAACGAGTAACAACGACACCGACTGTTCGATCCAGGGCTTGGCGACTGTTCAGATTTTCCTTGAACGCATTTGCAAATCACTGTTTATAGTGTGCAAATTGATTATTGCCATCTCCATCATTGTTTATTTCTTATTATAATTATTGATTACAGAATAGTTTATTTCAAGCCAAAGGGCATCCCTTTTTTGAAGCAATGTCGCCATAACTAGGTAACAAAGACTTTTGCACAATAGATTTTCCCGTAAGACATCAAGGGAGCTGCATTTGGTGAATGCGCAAGTCGAAGAAATCCGTATTAAGGCACATTGAAAACTAACAACCGTCTTTCCTACGTTGATCTATCTGCCTCTGTTGAAAACTAATACTTTCAACCCCATGTTTGGCAGTATGGCTCTCGTCAGAGTCAGGTGCGGATGTGAGGACCGCAAGAGAAGGAAGAAAACATGCGAAAGTAATCACGAGGAGTCACATGACGGCAGATAGTCACACAGCAAACAAAAGTGAGAGAAACATGCCAAAAGTAGCTTCGTATATACTAAAGCCATAGAATAAACTTTGTCACCGGAAGACCAGCGACGCGAGCAGGTGTCAGCATACAAAATTGGAGTGCCTTGTGACACTGAACAGAGTACCTGTTACAAGGGCGGTCCTTTTGACACCGATTGGCCAACTTGGGACCTGTTCAAGGCTTCTTTAGCGGCCAGTTTCTTCTTCACCTCCTCCTGCAATCTCAACACCTCCCTTTCCATTCGGCGCATGCCCCTCCATGCATACGTTGCGTATAGACCCAGAGACGCTGCAGCCGCAACAATGGTCCAATTGTACTCTTAAGTAACAACGTCGCTCCCAGGTATCTCCGTTAACTAAAGAAAGAAAACTAGCATAGGGAAAGGCACACGTGAACTTGCAAATTTTCGAGAGTAAAGGACATCTAAGAGAGAAAGGTAATAGATTTAGAAAGGATTGGTTGAGCGTACAGTCGATATAATATGTGCAACAGTCGAGCAATTCATTGCGTCCGCAATTGTTCAAAACAACGACACGTTTCAATAGAGGGGTTGAGCCCTCAGCGTCCCTTGACTTATCGAAAAAAGAAAACTAGACTCTGAAGCATCGAAAATTTGAAAAAAAGGGCTTTCCTGACCCGTGGTGACCTAAAATAAATGGCCCACGCAATGCCAGGAAACGAGAACCCGTTGAAAGTCTGGAAAGTGAACACCCTCATGGACGCAAATTCTGAACATCGATAACTAGGCCATGCCATCTTAGAAAGCAGGCCCTCCCACTCCAGCTCCCATTACCCGTTTTTAGGTCACGGGCGACTCACCAAACACACAAGCGTACGAAGCCCACACGTACGGATACTCCTCCGAATGCCTCTTCACTCTCTCCAGCTTTGCAAGCACCGTTTCTGTGGACCGCATCTGCTCTCCTTCTTGCCCCGTCCGCTGGGAATCGCCCATCCAAATCTTCAGTAGTTTTCCTGCGGCTGGGATGAAATCAGACCGTGTGCACAGTCGATGAACAAAGCCAAACGAAGAGCTGCAAAAATTTGCAGCGATAATTAGGGTATCTTAACATTTTAGGTTTGAATCCGCCCTCCGAACGCTCTCTGCCCAAAACTCACAAGGCAGTCAGTCCCCATTCCCAGGCAGCAGGCAGGGTCCGCAGGGGGCTCTTCCGTACTCATTAGAAAGCAGGACCGTACCGTACCTTTTCGTTTCGTACAAACCAAGATCCATGCGCCGAAGTGAGATTTGTTTTGCGGAACAGCGAACTGGATATGTTTTTCACATAGATTTTGGATCGTCATTTGTTGCTTTCGATTAGAAATTTGACCACTTAAAGTATGCCACGTGGCATCGCACGTGTGTAACTTCCTTAAATGAGCAGCCACAGAGCCGCCGCCTGCCGTACGGTCACGCTGGCTTCACGTGGGCGCGCGCTTGGCTTGTACGAATAGTTTGTCGGTTTGTTTGCCTTCGTACAACGCCGCCTGGGAGACAGGTGGCCGCCGCGTGAACGAAGGAGACGACAAACATTGACACGTGCGGCGTCAGACCATACGAGCGGACGACTTTCCGTACATAGGTGCTTGTACGGCAACGTGATGGACTGTAGTAAATTATCGACACAGCATGCTCATGCGTGCGGCCGGGCTGGCGGGCACGGCCGGGCTGGCGGGCATGGCCGCATGAGGGCATGCTCCGAGGTCACCATGACCAGTTCCGCGCCTCGAAAAGGGGCGCGGCGACAGACAGCCAAGACAGACAGACAGGCAGACAGGCAGACAGACACACAGACAGAGACAGACAGAGGCAGGCACGCACACAGTCACAGACAGACAGACCGACCGACCGACCGACAGCTCTCGTTCGTTCAAGGCGGGTGCTCCACGCGCGGCAGCGAGTGGATGGAGGCGCAGAGAGCAGTCGGGGCCAGACATGGGGCGGCATAGCACGGTGCACGGTATGCAATTGCAAGGAAGGCCCACAACACAGGTTTCCCGTCACAGTGCTTTCGCTCTTCTATGGACTTCGTCCTAGTTTCAGAAAAAAAAGAAAAAAAGAAAGGCATTCCAAGGTAATCCAGAAGCTCCCTGCACCCCTTCGCACTCACTCGCGCAGCCGCAGTAGGCACAACGCTGCCTTCGCCTGACCAGACCCTGCTAGAAGGGGTCAGGCAAAACTCAATCTGGAGCCTGCTTTACATACAAACTAGAAAGGACTCTCAGGATCCTGAGAGCCTTCAGGCTCAAACGGACAAAACAAAAAAAGCTCCACTGCTAGCTTGGAGGCCTTCAAGCCTCGAGCCACGCAGCCTCTTCTCCATGCTCCTTCCTTGAGCCGATTCATGTGGTATTCCTCTCTCAACCGCTTGTCGCACCACGCTTTTCAAAACAGATGATGATTGGTGCCTAAAGAGGCTAATCAAGCTCCGGCACAAAGAAGCCATCCCCATTATTTCCGAGTGGATGGAGTGCCAATCGGAAAGGCGAAACGTGTCACAGCAACTCCAGCGCTTACTTGAGAGCTCCATGATGTGCAGTCCACTCACAACTTCTCTTCCCTCTTTCCTCTGCCCCCGACTGGGCCCCAAAAATCCCATCCGCCTAAAACGCTCTTCAAGCTCGCTCCTGTCTTCTTCTTCATGAGCCTTACACTCTCCCGCTAGTCACCAGCAGAAAACGAAAGGAGACCCTTCTCTCAATCGCAACAAGTCTGCATAATGGGCTCGATGTGTACGAAAGCCAGAAACGGCTGCTCAGTGGAAGAAAACAGACAAAGGCGAGACAAAAGTGCTTCAACAAATCTCAGAACATGCTCCTTCGTAGCGTGCGAGTGGTGGCCTGATAGGATCTGACAATTATGCCGACCCCAATCCCTATGCCGAGGCACATGCCCAGGCCAAGTCCCACTCCCACACGAACGCCTGCATTGAACCACGACATTTCTGGCTCCTCGCCTTCACCATATGGGCCCCCTCCATACCCGAGATCGCCGAGAGGAAGATCATAGATGCTATTATAACCGACTGTCTGAGGCTTGTCTAGCAGGCCATCACCAGATCTCTGCACAAATACAAGCACTGCTGATATCAGAAAACAGCAGCTGGTGAGTAAGGCTGCGTCGTACAGCTTACAAGACTAGAAAGCTCTGACCGAGTTTTTGCAAACCAAATGACAGCCCATTTGACTAGAGCTCACGACACAACCAGCAAATGGGCCTATGAACCAGAAGGCTCTCCTCTTCGCAGAAAATAGACGGAACGAATTCGTTTCGTTGTTTTACACGAAACGAATCTGCAATTGCAAAAAAGACATGCACAAGATAACTAAACATTTTGGTTTCAGACAACAGAACGGCTATGCAATTTAATTCTTGTGTTTGGTTGCTCATTAGAAGGATGGAAAACCTCTAGACACTAGAAAGGGTTTTAAAGAGAAAGGGAGACGAACGAGATAGATTCTCTGATAGACACGGCATTATATCCCCAAATAGCTGCAACTGCTAACAGCACATAAAAACCAACATATAGTAACGGGAAACTGTCGTTCAAACAATCTACATTCCAGGCGCAGACATGCTAGAAGTTCAAATTACAGCCACACTCACAAGCAGCAAGATAATTAGCGCTAAATCCTCAAGACTCTCTACTGAACAAGATAATTAACAAGAGGCGGAGCAAAGATCCAACGACCAGACACTAGCTGGTCAAAGCTACAAGTTAAAGCATGAAAGTACTCTATCAACCTTGTGGACATGAGATTACACAGAGCAAAAGAGCAGCAAGTCAAAAAAGGAGGGGAGGGGAAGTAAGGGGGACGAGTCAGATGAGAGGGGAGCAAAAAGAGGGGAGAGAAAGGGAAAAGGGGGAAACACAGACCGAGCCAGAAATGGGCAGAGACAGTGAAGCCTTGACAAACAAAATACGGCCCTAGCTATTACACCAGCAGTTTGGAGAACCTCATCTTCTAACGAGCATCGTCTCCGATAATGTTCTAGTTGACGCAATACCTGGAGGCAAGCTACAAATACATGATGATCCCCGTACATTCGTTTTCATTTTAGAACAAAAGTTAGGAGCAATTGAGATGCTCGGTTGTCAGACTGTTTGCCAAACTCTGACGGTAGACCACATGCATGCAATGAAGCGCCAGTTCATTGCGAAACAAAGATACAATCAGAAAAACACTGGCTTCTATACCAAAAACAAGCTGGGTGCAAAAGTTATATGCTACTTTCAACCAGCAAGAAACTTACATTAAGCCTGACTAATGAATTATCTGAATTGCCATCTGTTGGTGGTCCACCCCGCTGAGCGCTTGCCCTGTCTGCCTCATCCGCTTCTGGAATTGCGTCCAGGGCTACCTTCCTGAGATTTCTACGTCGAGCTGTTAGGATGACGGTCTGCGTTAAAATCACCGGCAAATTGTTGAACCTTCCGACGATACAGACCTCCATAGACGGATGAACTAGAGGAGTTGTATAGTCATGCTTTGTCCTCAAGAAGACACAGCCGTTGCCGCCTACAGAACAGGAACACTCTAAGGTCCAGCCTACATTCACATGGCGAGGGTGACTTGATAGCAGCACATTCCCGACGTCTCCCGCCTTTCCGTCCTGTCCATGCACCGTGCCACACAGCAACTGGTCATCGTCGTGCAAAACTTCAAAAAGGATGGAGCCACTTGTCCTCCACCTGTCCGTGCTAACATAAGTCGCTTCTGATGATTCGCAGTCAATTCGGTCCCTCCGTAGAGTCAGAACGACTTCTTCAGATGGAGATATTCGCGCTCCATTCACCTCTACAGCACAGCCGATATCTCTTGGTGGACACTTGAACCTCAGTGTTTCTGGCGTTACTTCATCGTCAACAGGGCAGGAACTCAACCGCACATATATAACCCGGACATCAAACCAGCTAACTTGTCCAGCAGCTGCTGCAACGGCGCCACCCCCCTTATGTCCCCTACTCATTGCAACCTTTACATTGCGAGAAAGTCCCCCTCCCACCTCTACACATGCTTGCTCATCCGTCGGACGACCCCACAAGCATAATTCCTCTTCAACAGCCATCCCATGGCCATGGCCTGCCATCACAGGGCCTCCTGCAGCCTCTGCAGCAGCCTCTACTAATGATTGCATGGAGTCAGACCAACACCACCAAAGAAAGACTTAAACGCCTGAGAAAAAAATGTAGTTTCCCTCGGGAATGGAAGACTTCTGCAACGATTCCGTCCCTGTTTCCTCAGGTTTTTAGGTCTCACGATAATCCATCCATCTCTCACAGTCTCCACTGCGTTTCCTCCTGACCTCGTCCCCATCCTCCATCTGCTCAGGTCATACGTGATAGGGCCAAATGCGACAAAGAAAAGGTATTCAACACCACAAGTCTGCTCCCGACACACATTCCCTTTCAATTTCTGTCTGCTCGAAGCACTGCACCCCCCTTCCGTGAGCACCACCCACAGCCGTCCCAACCAAGTCCCTTTCTCGCCCCTTTCCGTCCTCACCACACCCTGAAACAGAAGCTCCTGCCCCACCTCTGCCTCCCGCCGACTTCCTAAGCAGCACAGCCGCCAGTCCTTCCTTCCTGCCTCTCTCCCACCACCAGCCTCTCCCCTCCCTCCCTGCCCTCAGTCATTCTCCTCTTAAAAAACCACCCCTCTGCTCCTGCTGCCCTTCCTCAAGGAACAAGAGGGAAGCAAGCCCTGGCACCTCCACAATCGGTACCGCGCAAAGGAGCCGATCACTGGCAGGCGGCCAGAAGAGTACTCATTTTAACGGAGTTTTTGCGTCGTCCGGTCGTCGGTGTACCGTGTGAATACCTTCCGGGCACCGCCCGACCGATCGGGTCCCGCACCCCTCCGGCCAATCGTGTGGCGCCGCGGCGCGTGCCGCCGTTGGAGACGCCACGTGTGGGGGGAGCGCGCACGCACGTGTGCGGCCCGCCTTTAAGCGCGGGAGGGCGGCCCGGCCAGGCCCGTCCCTGCCTCCGTCTGTCGGGCCGACCGAGACGACACGGGGGACTGGGACTGGAACTTTGGCGGTCTCCATGCATTCAACAGTTCGACAGTTTCGAGCACAGTCTTTTCTTTTTTGAAGGCCTTGAAACTAGTAGAGGTTGAACAGTTTTTACTACGGGCTCTCAGAGAGTCAACAGAAGAGTGAGCTTAGCGCTCTGCAGATTCTTGAGTTGAGCTCTGCGTTGCTAGGCCATTGCGATGTGCTATAGTCGTACAGGACAGAAAGGGGAAAGACAATTGCTTCTCTGCGCTCATTGAAGAACTGCTTTTCGATTCTTTTTCGCTCAACTTGCAAATGTTTTCGTGATGCCTTTTGAGGGGCCGTTCGCCTCTCCAGCAGTCGTCATTCCTATAAAGAAAGCTTGAGAACCATTTTATTGCCTAAAGAACGCGGATAAAGAATGACCCCACTTGCCAAGTACTCCGAAACACACAGCACAGATCGCAAACCAATCCCTGACCCATGCTCTTTTCTCCTCCATGACGTATATATTCCCCCCCCC
>CM074805.1:2148087-2162256 GCA_037447605.1 Zygnema circumcarinatum
TTCCCCCCCCCCCCCCCCCCACCCAAAAAAAAAAAAACTGAAAATGCAAATACCCAAGCAACGTCCCTATGGCCACCCTATGTTTCCATCCCTCTCAAAGGCGAAATTAAGAAAAGTCACTCCCCCCAGTTGACCCCACGTCATGATGAGCATTTCCATAGTGGGCAAAAAGGTGCAAACACATTCACCAGTCCAGTCGACCATCGAGCATTTCAACTTGCACCAATGGGGATACAGATACTCAAGTCTCCTAGCCACAGACTGCTCTCTCATGCCCCACCGCCCTACTGCACGTTCTCGGGAGCATCCATGAACGCCTGGCCGGGCTTTCTCTTCGCTAGAGGTCCATGGCAGCTCAACAGCTGCACCAACGTGGCAAGCGAAAACATCAAAACGAGAACATGAGCAGGTCTATCAGAGGAGGAACCGCAGACACTGCCCGTGTCAGAAGCATGTGCCAGTGATGCAAGTTTGTCACTCATTGCCCTCGCCAGCTTAAAAGTTGCCAGCGAACCTCAGATAAGCACGTCCAAAAACACCACTGAAAGAGGCAATGCAGATGCCGTGCATTCCCTGCTTCAGTTTAAAACAATCCTATTTGCACATGCTGTTTTTCTGTTTTTGAGCAACACAATTCAACCGTCGTAGCACAGGCTCACTTCTGCTCTCTGAAACCCATCAAAGCTACAATTGGCGCCCACAACACTCATGTGAAGGGACATGTCAGCAATCCACGCAGGAACAAAACTGTACTAATGCTGCTGTATAATGTGAAGGTGAAGGTGGCGTTATCACTCAAACTCATCATAAGGCTGGCCAATATGAGCTCACCTTCGCATTCACACCATCGTTAACGAGCCGATTCTCCTCTTTCCACTTGACGTAATCTGTCCGAGAATACTTTGTAAAGCCCCTGGTCACAAAAGACGAAGTTCAAGATAATCAAGCGTGGGTAATCGAATCAGTATATGTCATTCTGAATATCTGTGATAACTAGTAACGTCTCTGAAGCCACAGAGACTAGATGCCATAACTGGGGATGAGAGGTGAGGGCAGCATAAGCCTCCTCATGCACTCCGGACAGAAACGGATACCTCAACTAGCATGAAGCAGTGCAATGGCGAAATTGCTGCTTACCACTTCCTGCTTGTGATAATCTTCTGTCGGCCCGGAAACTTGAACTTGGCTCGACGAAGTGCCTCAGCTGCATGCACGCCATTAGCCTCTTTGCAACGGACAGACAACAGCACCTGGCCGATTGCAACACGAGCACACACTCCCTGCGGCTTTCCAAATGCTCCACGCATACCAGTCTGGAGCCTGGAGAACCAAAACCAATCAAAAGAAAAAGCTGTTAGGTTGACCAGATCTGCCGGGTACATTCAGCCTTGTTCTCAGCCATGGGCTTGGCCCAGTTATGTAAGCCTAGACCAATCAAACGTTCGCAAGTAGGTAACAGCAAAATAAGCTCACTGACAGCGGCAGCCTGCGACAGGAAAGTGGCCAACTCACCTATCAGCCCCAGCGCATGAAAGCATCTTGTTGATACGAAGCACATGGAATGGGTGGACACGGATACGCAGATGGAAAGCGTCCTTTCCAGCAAACTTCACCATGTACTTGTTGCAAGCAATACGAGCTGCCTCCAGTGCTTCACTGGACACGTTTTCCTTTTCCCAACTGACAAAAAAAATCGCGCCAAGCAATACTAATGATAAGTGTCCAAGGACTGTCACAAACCTTCCGAGCACAAGCGACTGTAATCAAAGAAACCATGTCTTCCGTTTACGCCCCAAAAAAAACCCGTATAGCTCTAAAAAAAAGTCGGGCATGAAGTCTGTTTCAGGCTCATATGTAGAAAAAAACTTTCTACATGTTGGGTAAGCAGATTCTTAGCAGAAAAGAAGTACCAAAGTACGTCAAATCCTAAAGGCATGGGTAAAAGCCTTTGTAGCATTTTTTCGGTAACCTTTCATTTACTCCAATTTCTTTAAGCTTCAATTGTTCTGGAAAGCCATGAAAAAGGTGAGGCACCACAGGTGTAACAAACAAAGTATCCATAATGGGAGGGCTATAAAGCTGCAGATACAAGAGATATCATACCTAGCCAGATGGATGCAGAACGGAAACTCGTCCACGGCCTTCCTCTTCATTCCAACATCGTAAATCCTGATTTTAGGGTCTGCAAAAAATGCTTCGGCAACAGAATTACCACAAGACTGCTACTGCTCACAACTGGAGCATTAGACATGAAGAATCTGACAACAAAGAGTTCCAGCTGCTTCCAAACCCGGCGTCCCAATAGCCACATGACTGCTCAACCAAATGATAACTGCGGACGACTCTTGTCCAATCAGGTACTGGGGTATACAGCTAACAGAATGTTTCAGCATAATCTTCAACAAGCATTACCCTTCGGAATAAAACATACCTGGCACACCGCGACAGAAGCGCGACTTTGGATAGGGCTTGTTCTTAATCTGGCGATAGCATCGCGCCGGACCTGGCAACGCTCAAACAAAGCGCCGTACAAGCCACACCATCAGACTACCACAAACCCTAAAACACGCTATACAATACCTCACCCAACCCTAATCTCCAACTCCAAGCAAAATCACCACGCTGACAGCCCCTTAACAAACGCAGAATCTCAAGGCTGTAGACGGCCCCATCGAGCTCAGTGCGTCAAGAACGCGGCGCCTGTTCAGAACTTACGTCGACCCATGGCTGCCGCGCGTGATCGCTCCGCAGAACCCCGCGGAAGAGACCCCCTTCGCTGGAGGCGCTGCCTTTTATACGCGGCTGCTAGCGGCGCCGCGCGAGCGTTTAGGGTTCACGTCCGCTCCGCTCCGTCGCGCCGCGCCCATAAAAGAGAGCGCCCGCCAGTAGAGAGGGTCGTAGCTTCCCTCCCTCCTTCCTCCCTCCGCCTCGCCGGGCGGCGGCCGAAGGGCATGGAAGGAAGGAAGCGCCCTCGCGCTGCTGCGGCGAAGGCGTCCTGCGCACTGCCGGCTGAGCAGTAGTGACAGGGCGGGAGGTCAGCGGTCTTTGAGGAGGCGGTGGTAAGAAAGTTTGTGCAGACAAACAAAGAGGAGTGAACCAGGAGCTACAACTGCTCGTTGCGTGAATGGACGACTGCGTGCTTTGCAGTGGTTATCATCGCTAGTGAAGGGAAAGGAAAGAAACAGTCGTTATGGTGCGGCCTGTAGAGAGATAGAACGGTAGCTTTGCAAAGTGGTCTGAAGGGGATGAACTTTGTGACAGTTAGTAAATATGCATCTGCTTGCGTTGCGATTTCGCATGCTTCACGAAGGCTACGAGGGATTAGTCAAAGTGCGGGCGTTATGACATGTTCAAGTTGTCCAGCAGGAGGCAAAGCCGACCTTGGGCAGATATGAAGAAAAGTCCTAAGAGTCGGTAAAGGAAATGAAATATCCAAGATGTGGAGAAAGAACTCGCGAAGGTCTTCTGCCATCTCCAGATGGATAATTTTCTCCAAACGACTCAGGAAGGAGCTTTCAAATAGGCCATGTCAAACTTAAAAATCGTCAGTAGCATTGAAGGAAAGGCATCAGTCACTCGGATACCAAAACGAGTACTCTGTGGACATAGCGATCCGCTTGCAAAACTGTGCTCCGTATATGTTATCTTTAGTACTACTTACGAAAGAGAGAGGGAGGGAAATGGCAAGAAAAAACTTCCATTTGATTTTGTGAAGTCTGGCATGCCCTAATAGCAACATGACAAGAAGAATATCCATAGGATGACAGCTCGCAAAGCAAGCGCCACAAGCGCGTCACGAGCACACGGTCAGCGTTGGCCAGGCTGAGCCGACCGTGAATCCTTTGATCCGTTGTTATTTTTTTGAGCCATAGAGATGCAAGGTGCAATTGTGAACAGCACAAGAGAAAGCTGAACTGTTGTACTTAAGTCCAAACGTAGGAAGCAACCTATTCAAACAGCACCGCACAGGCTTCCACAAATTACAGTGTTTACTGAAATGCCGGACTTGGAAAATGGAAGTGTTTCTTCGACTATCTCCACGGTACTATACTGAACACTACCGCAGTCTTGTACGCAAAGCCGATTTTCAAAGCTTTTTTCTCATCCTTTTCTGTACATCACCTATACTGATATGTATCTTTATACCACCAGTACTCTAGTAGAAGCTCACAAGGTCATATTCATCATGACCGCACCTTTCGTAGTATTTGCTGTTCCCTTTTTCCACTGAGATTGTCCAACCTTGCATGACTCGAGGTTTTTGACCATTCCATTTCAAACAGTATTTGCTCCCAAAAGATCAAAGAAGCACGGGCGCATGGTAACTGGTTCTTAAACGCAGATACGAAGTACATTCGCAATGAGAAAACCACCAAAAGGACATGGAGAATGAGAATTGTTGGAAAAAATCACTGTACAGCAGGATCCCTCTGACTTGTCACTGGCACAAACAGCACCCCTCTAATTTCTGCCTCGCTTCTTCTTCACTGGAAACAGCTTTTTGCCCGTCACACCAATTAAGTCTACGTGGAGATTCTCCCGAACCAGGCGCCTCCTAACGACCTCTTTATTGATGCAGATTTTACACAGAGTGAACTTCAAGGGCGCATATTGCATTGCAGCCTCGTGACGCACTGGAAACTCTCCACGCAAACCGCATGAGCGACATGCCCGCTTGCTGTACAGGCTGCGCCACTGCCGTGAAAAACACAACATCAGCAAAGCTATTTGAAACATGAACATAACATAATTAAAAAAAACATAACTGAAATTGAAAAATGCTTTACTTGCTTCAACTAATGAACCTGCCTCCTGTGATCCACGAGTTCTGACTTACAGTGAACAGCCTCAAGCAATCACAGACTACAAGGACCAGGGACACAGCGAAATCTCCCATTCCCAACAAACTGATAAATGATGATGCCAAACACGGCTTGTGACACGTCATGTTCCTGAAAACTGGCCATGACATGGCATGCAGGATCAAGAAAAGCATCAGTCGTCAACATGTATTACTTTGAAAAAAAGCGAACAGTCAAACTTACAGGAAAACAAACTTTACAGGATAGACCCCTGGGGAAACGAGGGAGGTTCCAACGTCGTTGATCACACTCCTGCTTAAAGATGAGCTCAGCAGCTTCCGCCCAACTCTTGCATACCTGAAATGAAGCATCGACAAAATCAAGTTTTTAGAGGATGAACACTCTACGAAGTCACGAAACTACTACGCCACATGCAGGACCACGATACACAACCACAACCGCAAATGTATAGCTGCGTCGAAGAGCAGCATATGCAAGTCTCATTTAGCCGACATGTGGGATTGAGAAAAACATGGAGGCAAGCATATCAGGATACTCGTATTTAAATTAAACGCTGGGTTCATCAGGCATTGTTTCGGAACTTTCAAGGCCATCATTAGTTGAGCACACCTGAGAGGCTTGGAGTAATTGGGGTAAAGAAAGACAAGAGAGGATGTGCTGAAGCAGGTCAGCTTGTGATCCATTTGTTAGCTGCTCCAGAATATTGGAACTGCAAGCGCCAGCTATAACCCTGAACAGGAACGCCTGCTTTGGACTTTCAAGGAACGCACTCTGCGCTGGCATAACTCCACGTCAACCAAAACGACAATGTTATTGAGCAACTCTTCACATGCTCAACCACATATATGATGAATAGCCTCTAAACTCCCCTACCAGCTGATTCTACAACATACAGCCTGATGCCAAGGCAGAAGACGAACATCAGGAAGTTCAATGCAGGCGCCAAAATCGACTTTTGAGTAAATACAGCATGACAAGGAATAAAGAACACACTCACAAATGACAATTATTATTGAAAGAGAATGGATAAAATCTGCAATCACATACCTTCTATAGAAGGTCTGCGTTTTCCCAGCATAGAAGTTCTCCTCCTCCTAGTAGAATCTCCAGCACTATTTACATTGAAGCCCGAGCATTCATTCAGACCTTGCGACACCTTATTCGAAATCAGAGTGTTTTTAACCGGCTGAATTCTCTGTTCTACACCTTCTACATAACGTACAGTTTTTCCGCCTATGACAAGTTCCTCTTCCATTTCAGGAGAATCACTTCACCAAACGAGGTGCTTCAAAATGCCTAACTGTTCATCGACCCAGCTACCTCTCACGAGATAAGCGAAAGACTCAATTCCTGCAAAACGACCTCTCTACAAGTAGTCCTAGTCTTCCCGTCTACCTGCCACCCAGAAACCACCCTCCTCACCTACCAACCCCTCGTCTGTCTTCCTCTCAACGCCGGCTACGACTCGGCCGGTTGTATTCGTCAGGCAATTCTTCCAGGGACGACCACCAAGCACGTTCATCCATAGAGGCAGGAGGTGAAGCACGGGAACGATGCTGCTCCCTCAGTTGAGCAGAATCAACCAAGCCAAACTTGTCTTCAGGAACCCAAACCCCTGAAACTGGATCAGGATGCCACCACTTCGCATTCTTCTGCTTTTCCCAAAAAACGGGATCAACTCCTTGCTTCTCGGCAGCTTTGAAATCCACTTTAAAACCCTTCTCCTTTTCAATTATTTGTCGCTCACTAGGTTCATGAATGTCGTCCTCGATATCCTCCACAGCAGAACCAAAAGAGCGCCTGAAACATCAACGCATTGGGTAAGCAAAGTGATAGACGCCAATACCAAGGAAGTCATCCTCTAAAAAATAAACCCTTGGAAAAAAGACTACCATTTTAACACCAGAGCTGTCTGCTTAAGTCACTGCAACGAAAGAGCACACCAAACCCCGATAGACCATCCAACCATCACCATTCAACCCCAAGTCCTGCCGCCACTTTCCACCTCTACCAACCCTGCTGCGTCACTCATGTCCCAAAAAACAAATGAACTCAAAAACGGCGCTTGTTTCCTACCAAGCCTGGACCGCAGCCGTCCTCCCACTCTGACTCTGCCGTTGTGCGGCTGTCCTACCTACCACCACCAACGCCCTAATGCTCATTGCTGACCGAGAAAGCACCCCTGCTTCCCTGCACCTCTGCCAACCTTCCCCCTCCCAAACCCCTCCCTCCGCTCGCCTACCTTCCAAACCCCTCCCCCTGCAATTCCCCTTCCCTTCAAAACCCTTCCTCTCCCTCAAGCCTCCCCCACCACTGCTCACCTCCTACCGTCGCTGGCCGGCTGGAGCCATAAGTAGTCGGCCGGTCAGTCCCGGGGTCCGGGCGGATAGGCCTCCGCGGCCCGCTTCGACCTCCCGCCTGCGAGGGAGGGCGCCGGGCCACGTCGGCTCGGGACCACTTCGCGCGCGTGGCGTGCTCCGACGGCCCGGGAGGCGGTCAACGCTGTCACGTGGCGGGAGGTCGGAGTCGCGCTGCAGGTCGCTGACGTGGTCGCTTACGTGGAAGTTCCACGTCGGCTTCGAGCAAGGGTCGGGTCGGCGGGAGGCAGAGCCAGTAACGCCCTGACTAGCCTGACTCATATGACCTGGTCAACCAGCGCGGTCCGAGCTGAAACGCTTTCGCAGGGAGCGACCAGCGACTCACTTTCACATTAAGCAACCAGTTGCGCTTTTGTTTGTTTTCTTTGTTGTTGCAGATTTTAAGCTATTTGGCCGATACACAATTAGTTTGATTTTTTCTTTTGATATTCATTGTGTGTGCAATGATTGGCATTGAACTGACAATGGCGATGCCATGAAATGTGCATTGACAACAACAACACGAGACCCACGAGGAACTGACCGGTCGCAAAGGACCTGAGGAAGAACGAAAAGAGCCATGAGCGGAACTCTGCTTCCAGCCCCACCCAACAACAACAACAAGAAGGCGGCTCTGGCATCCGTCATGTCATGTATGTATGGATATACAGTGTACTCGCAGTGTACCATGTCGGCCCCCATGTATTTATGTCACTATATCCGTAATAACCCGTTTGTCACTTCACATGACCGCCTGTCACTTTTTTTCTTCACATATATAGTGACGGTGTTATTACAGATGTCTTTGCTGTGTATCCGTACATATTTCATACCGTACAGTAGGACCCCGTCATATTTTCCACCTACATTTGGCAAAAATCGGGCGAAAATATTGTATTTGGCAAATATAAGGTCCGTGTTACCAATAGGCGAGCGGAATTATGTTAGAGTTCATGTATGTTCGTACATATCGTATCGCTTGCTGTAATATCGCATCGCATCGTACCGTATCGTATCGTGGCAAACCGCATACAGTACATGAAGCACGCCTTAGCGTTTACTGAGGCAGCAAACCAAAAAGCTTCGAGCCCGTAACGGCTACTACAGCTCGTACGGCTCGTACGGATAGTACCGTACCGTATCGTATCGTATCGTATCGTATCGTATCGAAGCCAAGAAGAAGTGGAGAAGAGCGAGCGCCTCTTACGGCGGCACGTGCGGGGAGAATAGGTGAGTTTTGCCGCTTTTGCGTAAGCCCGTGACGGCTAGTACAGCTACAGTCTAATCACGTTATAGTGACACTGTTTATAAGAACAGCATGGATATACTGACTTTTTTTCCGGGAACGGAATTGCACCACTGCAGATCCTGCGCCAGTAGTGACGCCATTACGGATATAATGACGTTGAAAAACCCTGATTGTTACTATATATTCAAAATGTCGATATTATCCACCCACGTATTGGAATATGCGTTACAAATATATTTACGACCGTACACATTATCGACTAATATCGTCAGATATCGACTTGACCGTACATATCAAGTTGTCCGTACACATGCTCACTAGGGTTCGTACACACCTACCCACGTGACGACTGCCCAAAAAGTACAATGTACGGAATCAAAGTCGTACGGATATACCGCAAAAACATATGTAATAACATTGTTACTATAAATGTGAAATGACAAACGGGTCATTACCGATATAGTGACACAAATGTGTGGGGACCGACATGGACACTATAACGTGATTAGACTGTAGTACGAGAAGTACGGTTAGTACGGTTAGTACGGTTAGTACAAATAGTACGGATAACACAAGTTACCGTACAAAAAGGTGGTTTCGGCAAAATCGGGGCGAATTTCTTGGGGACGCACTTTTGATGGTGGAAAATATGACGGGGTCCTACTGTACATTGTACTTTTTGGGCAGTGGTCACGTGGGTAGGTGTGTACGAACCCTAGTGAGCATGTGTACGGTCACGTCGATATCTGACGATAATTGTCGATAATGTGTACGGTCAAACTATATTTGTAACGTATACTCCGATACGTGGGTATATAATATCGAGATTTTGAATATATAGTAACCATTAGGGCTTTTCAAATGTCATTATATCCGTAATGGCGTCACTACTGGCGCAGGATCTACAGTGGTGCGATTCCGTTCCTGGAAAAAAACGTCATTATAAAACATTGTTACTATAACGCGAGTACACTGTATGGACGTTATGTCGTGGTTCGTTCCATTCAAGGGCACCTTTGTTGACGTCGGCCAATGGATGTTGTCACGTAAGCATGGCTGCGCGCCAGCGTGGCAACAGCCCCGCACATGGCGTTGGCACTTATCCACGTCTGCGTTTTGCGGAACCCGTCGCGTTCGTGCGCAGGAGAGTTCAAACGCAGAACGCGATCGCGTGTTTCCAATCGCACGCCGCCACGTGGGCCAAAAAAAGCTCTCGTCCAACCCGGACCCGCGTCGCGCCACGATCGCTCGGCGGAGGCGAGGTCCGCCCGCGCTGTCACGGAGATTCATGGCCTCCATCACTTGTCATTCTTTTTTTTATTTTTTTAGCATAGCATCAGATTTACAGTAGCGTGAATGGCGACAGGACGCTGCAGCCAGAGCTGCCTCCCTTGCCAAACTTTTCTAGAATTTGTTAAAAAAATCTGTAGCGCCGTTGAGTAGTCACAGGCGAGGCAAGAGTCACCCTGAACCGTCCAATTCCTCACATACGGCCCCGCCTGAAGATCAGACACAGGCAATGCCCCATACAAGTTGGTCCACTCATCTCCTTCACTTCAGGTCAACGCTCCGATTCTAACTGTTCCATCGCAACATTAGAGTAACCACTGCCACAATCTCTTGCACCGCCGCACTCCAAACGTGTGCCGCCTCTTTTCCATCGCTACTCCATACATCAATAAATAATGTCTATTTGCGTGCACCCGGGCCGTCCCTTGTACCAAAATGGACGCAGGGCCAGCTCGTGGGGCACATAATTTGCCGAGTACAATGCCTACTACCTACCAGTCATGATCATGTCTGCCTTCACTATGATGCTCGTCCTCCTCATCATCTGTCGCATCTTCGTCCAGATTCTTAAGAACGCCGCTATGCTCAATTGATGATCCCAGTGAAATACTCAGTCTGGCCTTCTCCAAAACAGCCATGAGCTGCGCCTGCAGCCGTTGCCCACGACCCGCCATGCATGGCATGAACAGCAGGCTGTGAGCATCTCATCACAAGGGAGACAAACGGAGATTCTCCCTCCCTCACAATGCCGCCATTTATAAAAAGCCGACTAATTGTTGGACATGCAGGAATCTGCCTCTGTCTCGCCCTCACAGATGTCTAACGGAGCTGCAGAAGTGGCAAAGGAAGACGGCCATAATGGTCTTGCTGTGTAAGTTAATTTTGACTTAAATAGGTTCTGCACAAGAGCGACGTCTGTCTCACTCAAGAAAGGCAAAATTTGAAGTCTTTCTGCCGCTCAGAAACCATCAAATCTATTGGCATACGAGCCTATTATGGACTCTGCCTTCATTTTCTGTCAACGATCACCTCTTGAAACCTGTGACAAGGTCCACTTAGACCACCATGACATCTCCTTTGTTATGCATGCTTATGTTTTTCATCTCACCTACAACACCACAATGCAGGCCCTGAGGTGCATACCAATGAAAAAAACAAGACACTTGCTAATACATACGTTTTTTAAGGTGTCAGGCTATGGCACCAAAATGGAGGGAGAAGCGCACCTTTTTTTTCATCCCCGTTGCGCCATCCACAGCCAGGAGCTTTAATTTGATGCTGTGACGAACTCTCAGCAACTCGTTAAGTGCTTCCTGAGACCTCTGCACTAAGTAGAGAAGAGCACTGATTGCATCTTCCTGCGTCCGGGGAGTACCGCTCTCCACCGCCTTCACTAGAAGACCTACTGCCCTTTCCTCCACAATGGCCTCTCTCCCATCCTTTCCCCTTGCCAGCTTGCAGAGGACAGCGACCACTTTTTCCTCCAACTTCGGATCTCGCTCTTGAAGCAGGAAGGCCAGGACCGACACAGCACCCGCCTTCACCATCTCCCGCCGGCACACCGCATGCAGGGAGAGAGAAAACAGTGCTAAGGCAGCATCCTTCTTTCCTCGTGTAGTTCCGAACCGAAGCAGGTCTACAAGGGGCACGATAGCATTGGCTTCCAAAATGGCAAGCTTTCGATCTGGTGAGTCTGCAAGGCTACTTAATGCGGCCGCTGCATTCTCTTTGGACGCATGACTGCCTGTTCTAAGAACGTCGACAATGCTTTCAATTCCTCCAGGTACAGCAAAAATGTAGCCTCTAACGCAGGTGGTCAGTGAGGTATTGAAAAGAGTCGTCACTGCATGCTCAACCGTTTCTTTATCAGAAGACCCAAGAAGACGGACAAGATATTCCACTCCGTCAGCTGCAGCGAGACGAGCGCGGTTCAGTTCATCTTCCTTTCTTTTAGTCAAAGCACGAAGGGCGGCTGCTACTGCCCGCTGTTTGGCCACAGAGGACTCCCCTCTCCGGCCTGCCTCAAGGAGAGGCTCGAAGTCTTTTGTCGTTATTACAAGGTGGACAGCTTGCCTTATCAGCTCGTCCTCTGGCTTCAGAGCAGCTTCAACCGAAAATGTGGGTTGGGATACAGCGCGCCCCCTCATGATAGGACCTCCTTCAACGTTTGCCAAAATCACACCTGCTTTTGACTCCGATAGTATTTCCAGGAACGTCCTGCAGAGCCCCAGTAGAGCTCCCGAAAGTAAGCTCACAAGATGCTAGCCACTTTAGTTCATCAACTATGTCTCGTATGTTGTGCAATAAGGGGCAATCGAGCTAGCAATAGCACTGAAACTGGAAGTTGAACTTACAAAGTACCTTACCCAGGTACAAAACCATATAAACTGCAAGAACTGAGGGCTTCCGGCAGCTAAGTAGCGAAAGGAAAGGGAGGGGGTCAAAATGGAAAAGCTCAGAAAAAAAGGGAACGTTACCGCCTCCACATGTGGCACTGTTCATCCAAGCAGCCCTTGCTATGATTGGAAAAAACGAAACGCCAGTCGCATACCGACATCTATTCATGGCATTCTTCGAATCATATATATATATGCCGGGAATATACACTAACAAATAGTTTATCCGGCACAAACTCGTCCATTAAACCCGTATATGGTTGTGCTTAAAAAATCTGCACGTAAAACAGGACTGACTGACCCGATGCCATTGAGAAAGGCGAGCGCTCACCTTTTCCTCGATTAAGGAGTGGCAGAATGCTAAGATTAAACTCAGGAAAGTCTCCCATACGCTTCCCTAGAAAATCTTGAGACCTGTCCCGTATAGTCCACAAGCTCAGATGAGCACCCACTTCCTCCTCCTTTGCACAGAACGAGCCACCCGGAGCTGCATTATCGGCACTATCCTCCCTTCCCTCTCTCTCTCCTCCCCTTCTTCCCCTCCCCTTTCCCTCTCCCTTCCCCTGCCTCTCCTCCCCCTCCTCCCCCCCTTCTCCCCCCCCAGGCCCAGCCCCACCTTGCTCCGCATGGCTGCCTGCCTAGCTGGCTCCCTCCCTCCCTGGCTCCCCCGCGGGAAGAAAACGGGCGACCGCGGCCTCGATCCCCTCCCTGCTGGGCCGGCTGTCCGTACACACCGTACGGTACGGCTCGGGGGGCTCGGGGTCGGTCGGGTCCCTTGCGGGCCTCGGGGCGGGCCGCCCGCGTGGGATCGCGTCCGTACGATACGGACAGCGCGGCCCGCCGCGGGGCGGGACATGAATGCGGCAGCGGCCTCGGCCCGTCCGTACGGCTGCTCGCCGCCGCGCGCTGCATGCGGGCGGGCGGGCGGGCATGTGCGCGCCACAAAGGGCGGTGCTTGGGGATGGCGGAGGGAGGGACATGGCATGGCATGGCATGGCATGGCGGGATCAGGCAAGGCAGCATGCATGCATTATGCATGCATGCGTGGCTGTAGGGGTGCATGTGGAGGCTGTTGTTGTGGAGGCTTTGGTGGACGGCTGTGGACTCGAGCGTGGTGGTGGAAAAATTCGGGACCAAGCCACTCCAAAATACTAGTGTTAGTCTTCGAATAAAGATCATAACCACTGACTAATACGAAAGGAAAAGACGTAGATTTCGATTTTTTTTTGTTAGAAAACTTGATAGCATTCATTAGTACGTGTGTAAAATTGAAATACACATGAAAAGATTAATCGTGGTTTCCCATGATGATTTTTTCCATGTACATTTGATGGCCTCGCCATCGTGAGATCAATGCCCCTTCCAGTCCAGTAGTAAAGCTTGGTAGGTTCTATAGCATTTAGAAACCGGAAACCACCCTCACCGGCACACAGTTTCCAAGTTCCAATCGGGACCTGAAAATAAATGGCTGCCATATGGCATCGCCCAAAGCCAAAGTTCATGATGACAATAGCTCCGTATTATACACTTTTAGGTTCGATACAATGTATAATACAGTATTAATACTGTATTATACACTGTATAATACCTTAACGCAACTGTTAACAGCCGTACAATCGGAACATAGATATGTACGGAAATTATGTACGGAAGGGGTGTACCAGCATGTACGGACCAAGTCACACGTGTTGAGTGTTTGGCACGTGACGTGACTTGGCAAGTGCTGGAACTTCAATATTATAATCAATCTTTGTTCAACTAAGCACGAAAATAAAATAAATACGTTAAATACATTTAAAATACACTGTATTTTTAAATGTTGTATAATACGCATGTATTATACAGTGTATTAATACACGCGTTTGATACATACGGAGCTATAATGATGACACATGGTTCTTTGACCCCGCTCCGAGCTGGTAGGGTCGCCGAAAGACCAAGCCTTCCCATTTATGTGATTCTAAGTTTGAACGGGTTGGCACCTTTTCAAACGTACATGGGGAGAAACCTCTCCTGTACTATTCGGAGTACGCTCCCCCCCCCCCCCCCCCCCC
>CM074805.1:2162266-2184582 GCA_037447605.1 Zygnema circumcarinatum
CCCCCCCCCCCCCCCGATTAACTTCAATTACTTCTGTAGTTTACTGCAATCGTCCAAAACTGTAATCTCCAACTCCCTGCCTGAGGCAACGCAAAAATCACGCCGCGTACCTCTTTGGATAAGATCAGCCTACAAACGTATGACAATGTAAGATATACCACGCAGACACACGAAGTGCAAACATTGCCCAACACAACTCTACGGTTACTTTTATTGGCCTTAGTACAAAACCTGAAAATGAAGCAGAATTGTGTTTTCAATTCAACACAAGCCAAACATTGTCCCCAGTGCAGCGAGAAAAAGGAACTATGGCACACAACACTTCCTCTTCATCCCAAGCAGCGTGCAGTTGCACGCCCTCCTGCTGTGGGGGAGAATGAGTGTGTTAAGGAATAAGCCAACCCTACACGGTATGACGCCACATAACTATACAAGATAGCCTCCCTGTAAGATACATCACCACCGTGCTTCATCTTACAATACCCTCTATGGTATATGTTCTTTTAAAAAGCCCTTCGCGTCTGAACCCTAGACAAATTATGATAATTCTAAAAAAGGCACGTGCCCACCTTAGCCCACATGGCACCACCACAAGTACTTCCAGATTTCCACAGTGAAAATGTCGCCATCCTGCGACACTCCCGCTCATGACTGAACTTAGTCGTCATTGTCGTCCTGACTTCTGCAAGAATCAGCAAAAGTGCTGCTGGACATGTCCAAGGGAACTCCAGTTGAAAGAGTGTTCCTGACCAACTTAAGAAAATTGATGAGCTCCTGCGCCTGCAGTCATTGCAGCAGATCGACGGGGGATTAGACAGCAGGTGATGCACGTCCAATTTTGCTCGCAAAGAGGAACTCTTAAAAAAGCATGAAGAAAACTGGAAGGAACTGCGGCACCAGGGTAAGCTCATTCGATGGTCAGCCCCTTCCCCAACCTGCTATCCTCGCGACACTAACATCTCCAAAACCATTGCCTCACGCAAACTCATTCTCCTTTCTAGACTCCAAGCCATCTCCAAATGATAAAACAACTGCCCATGGCTCAAGGCCTATTGAATCACAAGGTGACATTGTCTTCGCCACCCCAATTCAGGAGAGTGATCACCAACCTTTTTTTTTGATCGAGGCGTGCCCTTGATAGCCAGGGAGCTAAGAGTAATGTCAGGAGGGTCTATCAAAAGCTCATTCAATGCATCTTGAGACTTCTGCGCCAAAGTCAGGAGGGCACTGACTGCATCCTCTTTCGTCCGGGGAGAGCCACTCTCGGCTGACTCCACCAGCAGACTAATTGCCTTCTCTTCCACAATCGCGTCTCTTCCCTCCTTTGCTTTCGTCAGGTTGGATAGTACAGCCACCACTTTTTCCTCAACTCCCGCCTCAGGGTTCTGTAGCAGTAAGACAAGGGTCTGCACGACGCCCTCCTTCACCATCTCCCGGCGACAAGGACCATGCAAGGAGAGGGAGAACAAAGCTAATGCTGCATCTTTCTTTCCTCGTAAAGTCCCAGTCTTTAGCAACTGGATGAGAGGCTCAATTGCATCCGCCTGTACAATAGCAAGTTTGCGCTCTGGCGTATCTGCCAGGGCGAAGAGCGTTGCTGCACTATTTGCCTTGGCTACAGGACTTCCAGTTCTCAATACATTTGTGATGCTGCGAGTCCCCCCTGGTAGCACAAACACGTACCCTCTAACGCACTCAGTCAGCGAGAGGTTGAGGAGAGCAGTCACCGCATGTTCTATGGTTTCTTGGTCAGACGACCCCAGACAATTCACGAGGAACCCCACGCCATCAGCTGCCGCAAGACGTGCTCGGTTCAGTTTATCTTCATCCCTCTTTGTCAAAGCACGAAGTGCTGCTGCCACCGCTCTTCTTCGTTCTACAGAGCCCTGCTCGTCCTCGCTTGCCTCCAGAAGAGGCTTGAAATCCCCTTTTTCTAAGACTACGTCGATAGCATGCTTCAGTACTGGATCGTCAGGCTTCAGAGCGTCCACGACCGAAAACACAGCCTTGGAAATGTCAGAGTTCGCATTGATAGACGAGCGCCCTTTCATACTCAGAGCCCACGGCAAGGTCGGCCGCGCTGCTTCTTGATTGCTTGTGGATGCACTGCGGGGCAGTGGAGGTTTGTTCAAATAGAATTCTGGGGATTCAGCAGGAGTACTCAGCAAACTTTGAGGAATAGAACCTGTGTCAACAGCGTTATCAGGAACATACTTTGGCGTCCCTCTGTTTCCCTCGTGTAACCCCGGAAGGGGGATCTGCAAGGGTGCAGGGCGAGGCCGGCCCACAAGGGATCCCGCAGCAGAAATTGGGACACCTTCATTACTGCCCACAGGGCTTTTACGGTCGGATTGGTCTTGGAATGCCAGGAGAGCGTTCTGTGGAGGGTAAACAGACTCTGAAATTTCCTCCACCTCTACTCTCACCTGTTGTGGGGCAAGTGATCCTGAGCCACTCGGACAGCTCCTATTTAGGTCCTCACCATCTCCTTGGCTGGGCTCCATCGAAGTACCTGCCTCAGCTTGGTGACTGCTCAAAACTTGCTCTGCGACTCTTTCCCCATTTCCAACAACATTTTGCCGGCCGACTGTGGTCCTCGCTTTGCTAGCTCTTTCTATTCGCTCTCCGCCACTTGAAGACCGCTCTCCCATGTCCAAAGAAACCTGTTCAACGACATCTGGCACTGTTTTCCTAGTTCCTACCATCTCCTGCCCTGAATTCGCAGTTTCTTCCTGAACTTTACCTTTGCCCAACTGCTTAAACATCGACACCAGACTCGACTTCCTGCCCACTGATTTGGCGCCTGTATAGCCCCAGGTACCATTTTTCCTGGCTCCAGTTGCCTGCTTCGTGCTGCAGGTCGGGATTGGCAGCTCATATGAACCGCTTCGTGAGCTCAGTGAGTAATTATTGTCAGGTATCAATCCGAACAGCACTTCAACATGTCGATTATCAACAGCAAGCTCCTTGTCGACTCCGTTTTCCACGTGCATACCCATTGTTACAAAGAACCCTGCTTGCTATAAGCTTGAACGCACTCTCAAGCTGCAAACATAGCAATGTGGAGCTGCTGGCTTCACTTCAGTTCTGTTGCTCGACCAAGTAAGGAATGCCAACTGAAGTGAAGCTATTACCTGAACAGAAACGAACGCACATGTCCACATAAGCATATTGCAAAGAACTTGTCTTTTACAAAAAAATGCAAACATTGCGCTGCGATAAACTCATGCTCATCAGAGGGCTTTCCACGCTTCAGGGCACCGATAGCGAATGCAGCTGTTAATCCACAGGAAGTCAAACATACATCGAGTAATTAATGCGTCGGAATAACTTGCACCGGAGGCAGAACAGATAAAGTACATGCCATGCCTGCTGTCTGGCATGAAGACAGCATTCATGAATGGTCACGCTGTATGCACTGTACTTGCTCACTAACATCACCCGCAGCGCTACAACCATAAAATTGGAAGTCATCATTTCACCTCCCAGAAACAAGGGCAAAAACAACATAAAGTATGCTAAACGACTCCTTGAAGTGGACGGAGGGTGAAATCGTCTTCTTAACGTCAATTCAACAGCCCAGGCTTTCAGAAGCAGGAAGGACGCTCCATTCACGTCGTGACTCATCCTCACATTGCCAGGGCAGATATGAAAATCCCCTCAAGATAATGACTGTCACAAGTGCAGTCAAAGAGCCGGATCAGAAAGACCACTGGGCCCTGGAACGCTGGGCAACTTAACGCAACAGATTCCCTTTGAATGCCTGCAATCGCCTCTCCCTGCAACCAGTGAGTGCACAGCGTGCACTCCATTCTTCGGCAATCCAAGCCAAACAAACTAATGCATGGCGATAGTCCAACTGCTGCCGTGCAGCGCCTGAAACCTCCGATGCCAGGTATGAAAAAAAAAATAATAAAACACAACAAAACCGCGAACTACAACAAAAGTGCGGGAAGTGAGCGTGGCAAACAGCAGTAACTAAATCGCCTCCACGAAAGCAGAACTTTACTCTGAAAGTGAATGCCCGCATCAGCTCGTTGCTCGCACACTTTGTTTGAACCCTCCTTACATACGTGCCCAAACAATCAGCCATTTCATGCTAGAGGATAAATCCTCTCTATACAAACACAACACTTGTCGCGAAGACTGGCTTGCGGCCATTGTTGATGCGAACAACGACATTCGCGAGACACGAATACCAGCAGCACCGCCATGCGACAGACCGTCTCATCCGGCAGCCCTGACCAAGACAGAACAGACCAGCACGAAGGCAAACCCTCCCTTCCGCCTCCGCCAACAGCCATTGCAGAACTTCCATAACTGCTGATTCCCAGCACATGCGAGCAGGCCATGATTCTATGCCTTCTCCTTACATGCTCGCTGCCAGCGCTCCCGCACACCTCCTCTTTCCGCGTCTCTTGCGTCTGCCGTCCGAGAGAGAGCAAGCAGGTCGCCAAGCTCCTACGCTGCAGCTTGCAGATCTCAGCGCAGGGTAGGCACATCCCAGACTTCCAGGACAGGGTACCTCCGCCTGCCCGCGGTGGACCCTAGGTCCACGTGGAACCACAAAGTGGATCCCTCTTCCTCGTGGAAGAAATCCACTTGCGCAGGTGAGCCGCGCCTACGGCATTTCAACCGCGGCCCGCCCGCCCGCCTGGCGGCCGCTGCGCCGCTCCCCGCCGGGCCGGGCCGGGCCGCGGATCATCCATCCATCCATCCGTCGGCCAATAGCGGGCGAGAGCCGCGGCGCCAAAACAGAGGCAGGCGTTGACTCCGCCCCGCCCCGCCCCGCGCCACTTGTCCCCGCGCCGCGCCGCGCCAGCAGGCGAATCCACCGGTTTCAACTGCGCCACGTAGGCAGGAGAGCAAAGCGGAGATCCAGGGACGGTACGAAATCGGAAAGCAGCTCGGCGCCGGCGCAGAGCGGCAGCCAATGGGAGCGGCGGGAGGGGTCGCGTGGCGGGCCGCCAGTGGCGCAGGTGGGCGCTGGCAGCCGGCCGCCAGCCGGGCGCAGGGGCGCCGTATGGCACGATCTTGTCGCGATGGGTGCAAATCTTTCGTACCACGGCCTTATGAAAGGGGCCGTACGAACATCGAACCACAGCCCAGAGGTCGCCAGCCGCGTCGACAGGCCGCAAGGCCGTACAGTGGAACCAGCCACCTCTAGGTTACAGTACTGTACTCAATGAGTCACAACAGGCGAGGCGCCAAGATCAACCCTCCCTTGCACCTTTCCTATTTCGGGACGCCGGCCGGCCGGCCTGCCTGTCTGCTGGCTGGCAGTGGCCGGTCCGTACCGTACGGTGCGCTCGGAAGGAAGAGAGGCTGCGCGCGGGGCAACTTGAGCGCGCCTCGCTGCGGCTTGGGATCGGCTCAATCTGAGCCGTCCGATGCCCCCGGGCGGGTCAAGGGCCGTCGCAACATGGCCCACGGCCGTCGATTCGCGCTTTCAGGCGCCTCTTAAAATCTGTACGGACTGCGTAATGTTGCCGTCGTCCAAGCGTTGAACAGGGTCGGTGCGGAGCGAGGTCCAAATGAATGGCGGTCACGTCACGCGGTGGCCGCCACTGGGGCTCGAGATTTCACGTCTGAATGCTTTTACTTCGTAGATTTCCGTTTGTAGGAAAATATGAGAACCGTTTCCATTTACCGTATAGGCTTTTTCTTTTTGTCCTTAAGTCCATTGTGACCTTTTCCTTTGGTTCCCCGTGTTGATCTTATCCATGTGCATTTGATGGCCTCGCCATCGTGAGATGAACGCAAGTTCTCGTCGCTTTTACTTCTCGACCATTCTAGCTTTTTCCTGTTGCGGTAGGGGGTGTCCGACTTAACACCAAAACGAGTACGGTACGGTTCTCCGGTGACGTCGCGATACGCTTGAAGAGGACTGCTTCAATAACTTTTTTTGTCGTAAAATTTTGTTAAGTCTGACACCTCTTCGAATGTTACGAACAAGGAAGTTTCGGAAGTACTCCGCCGCAGCAAGATCGCGATGTCGCCGGAGTACTCGTTCTGGTCTCAAACTTGCAAATAACATTTAAGTCTGACGCTCCCTATTGTCTTTGGGTCCTTTGTGACCAGTTCCTCGTGGTCCCCCGTGTTGATTTTGTTCATGTACATTAGGGGGTGTCAGACTTAACAAAATCTTACGAAAAGCGTTACGAAAAAAAAGGTTACGAAAGTACTCCGCCGCAGCAGGATCGCGATTATACTGGAGTACTCGTTCTGATGTCAAACTTACGAACACGCGTACTAAAATTTTTTAAGTCTGACACCCCCTATTAGGGGGTGTCAGACTTAAAAAATTTAACGCTTTTCGTAAGATTTTGTTAAGTCTGACACCCCCTATTTGATGGCATCGTTATGGTCATGCTGTGCTGTGCGGCACATTCGCAGAGGGAGGAGGGAGCGGCGGAATAATTTCTCCATTCATTCATTCATTCATTCGGCAACTATTTTCCTTGTCGACCGTACGGCGAATCTCGGCATGTTCCGCGGCGGGCGCTGCCCGAGATCCGATCGTCGCGCTAGCCGCGGCCCGCGACGATATGAGAGGCCGCCGGACGCGGGGAAGGAGGGAGGGGAGGGGGCGCGTACGGCCATGCTGACAGCATACCGTACAGAGGTATTGTATGACGTCATCATCGCCATTGTGAGATCAACGCCACATCTCTCCCAAGGGCCCAGACAGACTTAACTCGCGGATGATTACAGTACAGCAGTACGGCTCTCATCAAGGTGCGGGAACGTCCGTATTCCTTAGGGCACGGTGGGGACGCCGTGAATTGTAGATGGGCAAATAATGGAAACCGAGCGGATCAACATCGTGGGATCAATGAATGCCACGTGAGTTGATCATCTAGAGACTTCCTTAGATCAAACTAACCAGACGTCACTACCGCGGTGGGACTCTCGGAGTCGACATATGTAACAGGATGCCTAATACGGTCGCCAGGGGAAGTTGAAGGACTATGCGAGCGAGCCAGAAGTAGTTGCCAACGAACAGGGTCCTGACCACACGTAATGACCAGTGCCACTGTCATTTCAGCCAGGGGCGGTTGCTTGACTGGCTCGACTTCGCCACAACTTAGACACATTTGTAGTGATAACGGGCGAGAACCTGTGGAAAATGTGACGTTATGCCCGAGAGCACTATCCCAATTTGATCCGCGCAAGAATTAGTCGTAGTTAGAAACTCCCCACTAACAATTAGGGCGGCCTTAGTTACCGCCGTCGTTGGCTGTGGCCACTTGCCCTGCCGCCGTGGCATCAGCGCATCCAGGATTTGAGTTTAGAGACGGCTGACCAGCGAGGCTGACCAATGAGTTGAGAGCAGAGGAGGAGTGGAGATAGTGTGGGGCTATGGGGGGAGGGGGGAGAGAGGAGGGCGGGATCGAGAGGCAGACAGAGAGGGGGAGGCTGGGAGGGAACAGGAGACGCGGGAGAGAGAGAGAGCACGCGGGTAGAGAGCGCGCGGATAGAGAGCGGAGGGAGAGTGAGATAAGAAAAATTGAAACTTCCGAAACTTATGTTCAATTTATTTGAAGAATAAGTCCGAAAATATGTTCAGATGTTCAAAAATGTTAGTTTTACTGGATGGCGCAACCAGTGTGTGTCTGGCCGTGTACATGTAACGAAAACCACCGACATCAATACCGAATGGCATAAATACTCTGATCCACAGTATGCACGCCATTACCAATGACTGTGCGCGCGTCTTCAGTGTGGTCGCGCCATTAGAGGTAAACCAGGAAAATAGACGTGTTTGCAATTAGCATGTCTCGCACGTCTAAGACAACATCCTCAAACTTGAAAAAATCGGAAAAAATGCAACAAAAAGAAAGGAATCGAGTTTTGTCGAAAATAGAATTGATTGAGCAATGATTGACAATTCATACTGGGGGGCGGTCTGCTCGGCGTCCAGCCATGCTTGCAGAGAGCAGCAGGAGCAGCATGCATGCTTTCAAGCCAATAAAGCCACTCCCCCCTATGATGGTAGCCGAAGCCACCTCTGAAACAATTTGAGCTTGAACTCGCCTGAATAAGTGTCCTAGTTCATTCGCCACAACTGGCTCAGCAAAACGCTGCCTCTGACTACTCTCCACATATAGGGCCCCCTTGAGAGTTACAGGCCCACTCCAGCGCGTAATGATTCAATACACTAAACATAAACGCAAGTAGTTTAGCCATGTTGACTAGTTCCCGCTAGGGTTACAAATAAGAAAATGGCCACGCCAATTCGCATTTTTTTAAAAGAGCTGATCTAGGAAACTGTTGGCAAAAAGTCAGCAGTGTGCGGCAGTTCAGAAGCGATAGGTTAACGCTTCTTCGGCTGCATAGAACGAAATTCGTCTGCTTAATTTTGAAAGAAGGTGATAACAAAAAGAGTCAGTGGTGGAGGAGTGAAGGACAAGGGTCGAAGGGAATTGCACAGTAATAAACATTTTGTTCAGGTCAATATCCTGACTTGAAAAGGAGCACGGCATGGCTGTCGATGTAGAAATAGAGAAAGTGTTTGGACTCATGCGTTACATATGAACCTGGCAAACATAAAACGAACATGTGGAACCACACCCAAGTCAGTTAACAACGTAAGCTCAATCCTCTGAACTGATACCAGCAGAGGTATAACTGATACCTCTTCTATACCGTCGTCCTTCAGTAAGACTGGTCTAATCTGGACAGTGAACAAAACGAAACAAGAGTGATGGAGCTTGGTGAGCAGCATCCTCTCTACAACTCTTGGACAACCTTTCTGCTCAAGCCCAACATCAGGCAACTGGAAAAAGAACGACATAGGATTGATTATCCATATGCGACATAATGCTTACATAATGTGGGCAACTTCATATGCAAACACAGGAAGGGGCTGTCGACGGCTAGTTCGATAAACTTTTGGCATGAGAGGACTGAACACTTACCAAAACTTCGACCAACTACACAGTGCCAAGTGGGCCCGTAATTCCTGTCGAACTCTTTCTTTATGTAGGTCGCCATGTCCTTTTCTATGCTGAACTTGTCAAGAGCCTGCCATGCTCAAATAATGCCAAAACAGTGACATCATCAACCCCGTCAAATGACATGGAGTAAAAAAGCACGCTAGGAAGCAGCAATCCCCGGTCAAGGAATTGCCCACGACCCTAACTTTCCCTAGGTTAAAAAAAAATGAAAAAAGAAAAAGATTAAGATTCCAGAATAGAGAACAGGAAAGCAGGAGAGGGAAAGGGGTTTAATCTCAGTGGCAAAATACGTCAAAAAATCTGAAATTGGATGGCTTACAATTACGCATAATTCAGCATGTATTTAAAAGTACTGAGAAGTGTCAGATAGTGCACAGAGGCGTAAACAGGAGCTAAAAACAACGTCGTCCTCTGCGAGTCTTCGCAAAGAGTAACTCCTTCAGAAACGCTGATTTCCAAATTTACCTTTTTAACCGCGAAACAACCCTTAAAGCAGTCAGCTCATTCTTTTCTCACTCCAATTCACGACAGGAAGTCAGAACACATGTTCCGTAACCATTCAGTCTAAGTTTGTAAAGTCTGTCGAACGGATTCACTGTTGACAAAAATATTCTTTCCGTTGACCAAACCGCGAAAGCCAGCGGCTTCATGTGCCCTTAACCACCCTAATATTCCATGACCTGTACAATGAAAAGTTTGAACCAATAAACTCTCACAGGCTGCCGAATGCGAATGACCGACTCGATTCAATTCGTCCAATTTTCTCAACAACCTCCAATTCGTCCGGTTGCCGCCACTAGGGCATGTCAGACATGCAAAAATCGAACGGAAGAATTTTCTTCAGTAGTACTGCAGATATTTTATACGGAGTACACTTTTGAAGGCGAATAGCGATGACCCCAGACTACTCGTTCTGGTATCAGATTTACGGAAGTTTTTTCTTCAGTGCTACTGACGATTTTTAAGTGTGACATGCGCTAATTCTTGCATTTGCAGTTCGTGCTCCCCGTAACTGCAAGACTATGGAAGGACATCCATGGTGCAACGGAAGAACGCCAGACACATGACTGCCTCCCTCTGCAGGCACCTTAGTTGTCCCGTGTCTCCCTCTTAAATTATACCAATTATCAGTATCGAAGCTGACATTGACCTAAAAAGTAAGTGGCACTATCAAGTCCACCCGCTCCCGACTGCGCTAGCCATCCGCATGCCATGCAAGGTTCGATTCGCGTCCTATCGAGCGGGACCTGCTAAATAGTACATCCACTCTTTCTCAAAACGTGAGCAGCAACGGTCTGCACGTACTCTCCCCTGAAACGTTATAGCTAGCGCCAAGCTCACCTGCTAGCTACATTTAAAGTAGAGCAATTAAAGGTCTCTAAAAAGCAAAGCAAAGGTCACAGCAAAGCAGACCCAGCGCCACAGCCATGGCGGCAAAGCTCTCCAGAACCCGCTCACCTGCGAGGCGTACTGCACGGCGGCGGCCTTCATATCCTCGTCCATGTCAGCGCTCTTCATGGTGACACGCCGCATGGCCGCCATTCCCCTTCGCCGGCAGCACGCCAGCGTGCCCTCCCCGCCTCCTCTTCCCCCTCTCCCCCTCTCCTCCCTCCTCCCCCCTCTTTTCCCTCCCACCCCCCCCCCTCCTCCCTCTCCCTCTCCCTCTCCCTCTCCCTCTCCCTCTCCCTTCTCCCTCTCCCTCCCTCTCCTCCCTCTCCTCCCTCCCTCTCCTCCCAAGCACCTACCGTGCTTCCTTTCTCCCTCCCTTACGTGGCCGCATGAGGAGCCTCCACGTGGGCAGACAGGTGGCTGCCGATGGTTTCGCGGACGTTCTTGCCCCGACCCATGTACTCAGTTCCCGTCGCAGCGAACTGCCACGTGGCGCGCACATGGAGCCGCGGCCTCGAGAATGTGCCGGCGCGCAAGGACCTCCGCCAGATATGGTTCCGGGGGGCGGAAGAACGTTATAACGTATCGGTACTTCGCACATCATCATTAAGTTTACTTTTGTGAAATAGAGAAGTACTACACCTCCGTTCGGTGCATCTCGGTAGGGAGGGCGAGCCGAGGGACCACTCGCCGAAAGTCATGTCCGTATGACCGTACTGGCACCAGCTTTGAAAAGCCGTACAATTCACCGTACAGATCAGCCGTATGATCACAGAATCCAAAAAGCCGGCGGTTACAGTGTACGGCAAAATTCAGTACAGTACATCTTCGTACAGTGATGTTGCCGCGGAGCCCTACAACTGTTCTGTTTCACGTGGCGTGGGATCCCTGCCGAACAGGGAACTGCGCAGGGGCACTGAGCTATAGTGTAACTGGAACCGAACTGGAACAAGTCTGAACATCTGTTTCTAAGAGCTGAACTGAGCTGAGCGCGAACGGAGCAGCAGGGAGAGCCTCGCGCAGGTGAAGGCGCGCCTTGGGCAGGGGAGCCTTCCCCCGTCCTCGTGGTTTGGGCGCGTGGGCTGCAGGCGATGCGGCCATGGCGTCGCTCTCCTCTGCGCGGAGCCTGGGAGCTGGCTGGGCGGTGCGGGAGGAGCCGAGGGGCGTTTGCTGAGATCCCGCTCGGTTGCTGTACCTCCAATCCTCCCTCCGCTTGTGACCCTGCAGCAGGCGCCATTGCCGAGGGCGAGCGACGCTGGAAGGGCCCTGCAGCGCCGAGGCTCTTCCTGCAGCAGAAAAACCTCCACTCCGCGGCCAACCCCTTTCATTGGCTCACGGAAGGTCTGCCTGTGTTCGTCGGATCCAGCGAGAAGGCGGGCAGGGGAGTTTTTGCTGCACGCCAGTTGGAAGCGGGGGAGATCATACACTGGGCAACGCCGGTTGTAGCTCATCCCGCGCTGGAATGCATGCAGCAGGTTGGAATGCAGCGGGAGAATTGATTTTCTGCTGCTTTGTAAGCAGCAGCTTCTTGTTGAATAGAGCGTGTGCGTTCATTGAAACTGCAAGGTTTCGGTTGTTTTCTCGCTGACGCCACACTGCGTGTCTTAGGGTATGAAAATAACGTGCAATTCATAATAGGTTACACAAGCAAGAGGAGTAGAGCGTGTCTTGCTCTCACTTTACCACTTTTTACTATCCACCGTCGTTGGAGAGCTGTCCATATCAATTTTAAGAAGTTCACATGGATGTACGTTAAAATTATTGAACTCATGCCCCTTTGGTAACCCTGAACTTCTACTTTGGCGAGACACAGGTCTGTTACATGTGCTTGCATCCGCTCCCATCCACAATAGAAGGACGGCTTCCAATTGGCGGTTGTGAAGAAGCCACAGAAGCTGCATCGTCGCCTCACTTTGAAGCAAGGCCAATAGGAGATGAGATGAGGAAAAGCAATGGCTGGAACAGTTGGAACTCTGTAAAGAGGAATAGAGGATCGGTGCATCGTGCTAGCTGCAAGTTTCCGCTTAAAGACGGTCGTTCTGGGGAGATGGAGGGGGAGGTGCTCGGAATTAACGTTAGATCAAGAAGCCAGGATGTGTGGTTTTGCAGTGAAGAGTGCTGTAACGTTGCCTGGGTGAGGGTTCACAATCTATTCCGGAACTTTGTTGGAACTTCTGGATTTTAGGTCTTGTACAGTTTTCCATTGGATTCACTTTCACTTTCGTTATATTTCTCCAACAGTAGTTATTTTTTTACACTTTAAAATCGCATGTCTCATTAGCAGCGAGGGAGTTTGGAAGGTTTCAGGATGGCTTCCACAGGATAGAGGCTACTGCCGATTGGGGTCCACTTCTGGAGTATTGCATGTAAGGCAAATGCTCCCGCTGGATCCTGTGACCCAAATGAACAAAATGATTTCTTTAACATTGCTGTCGTTAGTTATTGGCGTTTCCTTGACTTACCATCGACTCTGTAGAACTAATCATATCGCCAGTCATTTGTTTTTTCCGTGAACTGCAAACTTATTCCATGCTCCATTCGACGAGTTGTGGAATGTTTTCCCTGTTTAGTATTTTCAATTTTCCTTCCTTTTCTTTTTTTCCATTTCTTTTTTTGTGCTCATTTTCTTTTTCATATACAAAATGAGCATTTGCATTTTGGTATTAGCTTCGATACAGGCCTGTCAATTATTGAAAAGAAATCTACTTGATATCTAATTGCTAGGGATGATTCACACTCATCAAGAGCATTGAAAGGAGTGTGGCTTGGTCAAGTAAGTTTGTATCTAGTAACACCAGCCATAACTACTAGTAGTTGCCAAATGTTGAGGATGCTGCGAAGTGTTTGAAAGTCAAATTACCTCATCACGCCGTAGTAGCGTAATAGTAAGCTATAGTAACATCTTCTCTGGAATGCTTTCACATTGTGCCAGAGATGGAGGTGTTAAGTTCTCACTGGTAGCCCGTCGCCTCGTTTGCATGGTCCTTTCGGGAACGATCTCTGCAAATGCCTTGCGACCAATGTGCTTTATGGAAGTGACGGGAACGCATCCACAACAGGCAAGTTGAGGGTGACAGTAGCTTGTACTTTGAACGGTTTAACATGGATAATGAAGCTGTTCCCATTGATTCAAGTTTCCTAGTGCGTGACTGTGGGCTGAAGCAATTTTATAATGGTGCCTTTGAATCAATACTGAGGCGATTCGATGGGCTTTCAGTGGGTGCAGGAGCATCAACTCATAGTGGATGCATTAAGGTCTGGTGGACAGTCAGCCGCGGATCTTGAATGTATGGTATTTTCTTTCTACTTTTCCTCTCCCCAGTGCTGCCAGCACAACGTAAGTCACTGTTTTGCAATCCAGAAACTCGAATATCACGATGTTGCTTTGTCCCATATGTGTTGCATTTTGTCCTTCTTTACAAGTAAAATCATATACCTGACGATTAGATATAGCCCCGGTCTTGAATCGTTATGGCGTGGGCCTGCTTGTTTGCTTCCTTTGTTAGGAGTTCCGATGCCTATCTTAGGCTCCCTAAGGCTTGAACTCATGGTCCTTTAGAGTGCTATGCTTGGGCTGAAATGGATGGATTCCAGTTCTGAACATTGATTGGTATTCAGCAATCATCGCCCGTCTTCACCTGAATGCCTTCCAAATCGCAATGGCTGCGCCTCTCCCTGGGCAGTCCATGCTGGACGCTGCTGCGGCAGCTGTAGAGGGTGACGGGTCTGTCGGCACGGCAATCTATATGCTCCCTTCGTTTTACAACCACGATTGCGGTAAAGCCGTACAACCCCTGACGATGACCGTATGGATATGCTTTAAAGACTCCCTTTCATTGTGTATGTTTTGGAAAGTAGCGCGTCTTGGAGGCATACCAAGAGGCGTAGACCAGCTTTGCGTCACTTTCATGATGCCAAAGATTCATACCAGTTTGTGAGTGAAGTCAATCGTCCACAAGTTAGGAATGCAGTTGATGATATCTGATTGGGGATGTTTTCATCAGCGTTGGAGTCTTCGCATGTTGTCCACTGTTGCAGATCCGAATGTGGACATATCGTGGCCGAACAACGATGCCTCTTCGCGGCTGGTGGCACGCCGCACAATAGAGGAAGGTGGGTGGGGCCCATAGGGGGGTGAGCAAGACCCCCGCCTAGCGTCAACACTTGGCCAAGGAGTTTGGTCGGTTTGAATCGCAAAAGAAGGACCTGACGCGAGATTGGAGTCCTGTCTTCTGCTTAGAAGTGGCCAAGGAAACAGGAGTGGTGCAGTCTGCTTTCTTTGTATTGTTTGTTTTATTTCATTCGTCCTAATACGTGTTTCGATTTAATTGTTGTTGTCCTTTTTCGCTGAAACTCTTTGCGGGTCGAAGGGGAGGAGCTGCGAATAACATACTTGGACACGAGCATGGGGCGGCGAGCGCGGCAAGCCCTCCTCCAGGGCGCATACGGCTTCGCTTGTGACTGCCCTCGCTGCCGGGACGAGGAGTAGTAGCGGGAGCTGTACGCAGGCAATTCAGGAATCGTAGGGTAGCAGAAGCAAAGGCCAGGTAATGAATAAAGCTGCGCGGTACATGTTTCTTTTCCGAAAATGATCCACTTAAAAAAAAAGTTCTTGGTTCTTGTGGAACAAGCAAGCAAAGATTGCCAGCGCGTCAGCCATGGCCTTACATTGTTCTCCGTTTTGCCAAAAGCAATCAACCACATTTAAAACCTTGGAAGTTGGCAACTTTCTGCAAGATATAAAGGCCAAAAAAACACATGATTGGCTGAAGTCCTCTTTTGCCAGGCTGGTCTGGATGTCCCTAATCGCATTTCAGTGATTGCGTCTCATGAAGAAGCAGCTCCGTAAAAGCCACAACAAAGTGGATAGCCGTATCTCACGATTCACCCGAGAGACAATGCGTTAATTCTGCCGAGTTGAGTCACATCAAGAGGTGCCAGCTCCAGTAAGCACTTGTGGGTGAATGGCTACTTCAGGATCCCCCCTTTACCTGGTTCTTTCTTAGCCTGCCCTTGTCCTGTTGCAACTGCCAAAGATCAATGAAAGAGACGGATGTATGAGGAAGCCTGGTTCTAGAATCACTACTCGACAAAGTGGCTGCCACGAATCGTCGACATTGTCTGGCATGCAAAGGCCGGCATAATGAGAAAATGGAGAAACATTCTAATGAAGGATCAAAGTATTGCCTCCGAAGGGCCATCAGTTGTAGCCCTCAGCTTGCGTTTACCGAAACAGCCCATTTTTGGCAAATCATTCCCAAGTCAATGAGAAAAATGCTCCTGTGAATGGAAAAACCTATGAAGCAAAACAATCTGTGGACGAATCTATAGAAAGCAAAATCGCAGGGATGTGCAGCCATAATCGTCTCGGGTCCACCGCGAGCTCAGCATGAATTCGAACGCACTATCCTTTCATATAAAACAGCTGGAAACATGTATTGTTTCTTGCACATGCACCATCCATTCAGCCAATCTTAACAGCCATGGTTGCTCGACCGTACCCGCACATTTTTCATCTGACACAACCAACAAGCATATCCTTGGACCCCCTTCGGCAAAATTTAGCGAAACTCTCCAGCATCTGATGACCAGTAGTCACCAAACAATTGCCAGTTCCAAAAATTCAGCAGTGCACGTTTCATATGCTTCTCATAGCCGCAGCAGAGACAGCGCCAGTGCTGCACCGCCTGGTCTGCAAAGGTAAGCAGCGTTGAACAGAGAGCAAAGCATGTGTACCTTGGCCAGTCTTCCCTTTAGTCGCTGCGCCAAGTTTTTCCATTAGGTTGTGGCTCCCGCCCTGCGGAGGGCCGCTGGAGATCCCCTCCTTGTTCAGAATGCGCTGCATGGCCTGCTCCTCCTTCTTGGCGCCCGCCATGGCTGCGACCGCCTCTATCCTCAAGTGCCCCTCGACTTTTACCCCTCCGCTCCAATTTTCCTTACTTTTGGCGTCGCTGCCCGCGGACAGAAAAAAAAGCGTTTGGGAGGGAACCAGGGAGCGACACGTGACGGCTAATGGCGATTTTGCATGGGATGACACGTGGCAGGCACAAGGCTACGGAGACATGTCACATGGAAAGACGGAGAATAGTCAAACGGAGAGACACGGAACTGTGTTCACAGAGTGTGCAGAAAACTGGCCCTGGCCCTGGCCCCTCGGGCCCTCAGGTGGGCGGGCGGCAGCCAGGAGCGAGGCGGTGGGGGGGGTCAACATGTGGCGGTTTGAGCGCTCGATGCGCCATAATTACAAAATGAAAGTTATTTCTGAGGCTCCATTAGATTCACGTTTATTAGAAACTAAATGTAGCTTCAATTCAGAGAGGCGCAATGAAGAAAAAGAGCTTGAAGTCGATAAGTACTCATGGAATTTGCCTTTTTATTTCCAACCATGCATTAACTCGGTCGGTGCCTATGATCCCGAATGCTTCCCTGAAACCCTAATGAAATGCCCTCATGCTTCAGTAGCCCTCTTTTTCTAATGTTGCAGATGTCAGCAACAGAACTTTATTGCCGCAGCAAGCGCATGCATGCATGCAGGCAGCACACCCACTAACGTGCCCCTCCCTCTACTCTGTGCCGAAATCGAATCGGACGGCTTCGCCATAGACGTCGCTCACTGCAAAACGGGTCTAAATAAATAAACTGCGTTCCAGGCTCTTCAGTAGACACGTTATTTGCTGCACCTCAAGACTGATAAGTGCAGACGCGGAACACTTCCAGCAGCAAAAGAGTGACGGGACAGTTGCGAGTGAAGGACTGTTTCACTCCCGCACTGTTCGCGCTCACTTCTTTCCGTTAAAGTTGCGGAATAAATGGAATACGTTCTGTTTGCGCCTCGCAGCAAACTTCTCCCTCAGCCTCATCTGGTCGATCATGTCGCTGGCATCCATGTATTCTAGCAGCTTCCTTCCCATGGTGCGCTTGCGGAAGACTATCTTCCTCACCATGCCGTGGACTCCCCAGTTGTTGTCAACGACCTGCGGAAGGTGGGGAAAAGTCGGTTCAGATTTTCTCCAGAGATCCATGAACGCTTAATCGAAGAGAACATTTATATTAAAAAATAAATAAATAAATAAATAAAAAGACAGAAAGAGAAAGAGAGAGCAAAGGTTTTCAAAACACAGGAGAGCTTTTGAGTTCACTTTACCTGGGTCACTACAAAGTCCACCGAAGTGCTCATGACTCCAATGCTCTCCGTCTCCTGCAGGAGGAAGGCGTCCATCAGGAAATTGCGGGTCTTGTCGAATGCGCCGCGGAAGGCACGGTCCAGACTGGCTCCCGCCACGTTAATCGTAATAGGGCTCTCAAGTTCACTGAGGTAGTCGGTGTATGAGTATCCATGAATCATATACACCTGCAGCAGGAGGAAGAAAACCGAGGCGTAAGAATGGGAAACGGAGCAGTAGAACTGGCAGTTTGAAGCATAAGCAGAACATGCAAAACTCTTTTGCAGCAGTGCAGGTCATGGAACTCTTTTGATCATCAAAAAGGTGATAAGCTTACAAGGGCTGTTTCTCCAAGTGGAAAGTTGAGCATCTTGATGGATTGAGGGAGTGTCGCCTGCAGAACCATAGACCCGGCCCTAAGCAGTAAGTTCGGGTAAACTTCACTAAAACGTCATTGACTTTCTGCTTTGCGTGGCCATCAATGCTGAGGGCTCGTCTCCCATGTCAGCACAAACATTTAGCAGTCGCATTACTTCACTTCGCACATAACGCATCCGTATAAGCTCCAAGCGATAGGTTTTGCAGAGTCTCTTATACACTGAAAACCTTGACAGCCTACGACCGGTTCTCCAAAAATATACTTACAGCGGGGAGGAGTGTTATGCGCAGCACGACAGTGTACGATGTTTCAATGGCCGTCCCGGACAGCTCGCTGTCTCCTTGCGCTGCCAATGAAGCAGTCACAGGGGGAAGCTGTCAGACGCGCCATCAAAGTCTATCATTTTTCGAATGCATATTGATCTTAGTGGTGTGTATCAACAAGTTTTGTCTTTCTCGTCCCACCTCCAAGGGTCTTCATGCTGCCTATCTTGAACTAGAAAAGGGTCACTAAACGCTCGGTATGCACCCGAAGGGTATATCATCAATCTAAGCATTTTAGACCCATCGGAGGTAAGAGCAGCGTTTGCAGACCTGCATGCGTGTCAGCGAGAACGAGCCTCGCGCCTTCGAGCTGAGCCTTGTAGTACATGGTAGTGCCTGTTGTGACGCGCCAATTGTCGATATTGCCTCCAAACCTGTACAAGGAAAATACACATCATTTCAATCTACTCACCCTCTTGTGCTTGACACACTGCTGACATGTGTGGTTAAGCTTACTTCACAACAGCTTGAAAAGCTGCTACCATTATGAGAGAGAGGAATTGGGGAGGAAGGGTTGGGGGAGGGAGAGAGAGAGTGGGGGGAGGGAGAGGGAGCAGTCGTACAGGCTGGGAGAGACGGTGCTGGCCCCTTTCGTGCCACTGGGAGCACCCACGAGGAAGTTCTGCCCGTTCGCAGGCATGACGGCTGCGCGGCCATAGCGAGGAGGTCACGCTCTGGTCAGTTTGGTTTAACCAGGCCAAAAAACCAAAAATCAACCACAAAGGGAAGTTGCGGGACGGCCGGGAGTCTGACAACTTACCCATAATGCCAATATGAGCGCGAAGCGGGATCTGGAATGCCAAACTAGCGTTGGTGTATGTGATGTTGGTCAGATTGTTTGCGAGAGCGAACTGGAAGCCAGGGAGGTATTTCACTGGTTTATTGCTTAATCCTGCGGCGCCAGGACATACTAACCACCGCCTTTCAGAAATGTTCCTCAAAAAATAGAACACATTGTGTCAAGTTCGCCATTCAGCATGCCGTGTGCTGAGTTCAGACATGGCAGACAAAGATAGCCAAGTGTCTAAAGAAGATGGGATTTTAGCGTTCACCCTTACCTATGTCAACTGGGTGGGGGGTGATGTAGCCGATGGGTTGTGTGGTGGGCGTGGTTGGTGGTGCAGAGTTAGAGGGATCAATAAGAGAGGGTTGCAGGAACTGAAGCGCAAGCAGGAAACGAAGAAAAGGAAGGAAGTACAGGAAGTATTAGTAATCGCACGCAAGCAGCTAAGGTGAAGCACAGAGAGCACTCGTGTTTTCCAATTCAAAGTTCGCCTAAGGGAAACAATAGACTCTTTATGACGACTGTTCCATAGAAACTGGGACTATACCTGATATACAGGGACTCCGTAGTATCCCTTGAGCACCGCGTCATACGTGATGTGGTAGATAGTGATGGTGGAGGCATCTCCTGTGAAGTTTGTTCCATCGCGCTTACCTCCCCTGGTGTAGTGGTACCTGCAGGGGGGGTCAAGCAGGAGGCAAAGAAGTCACTTTCGGCGGATGAAAGATTCGTGTACTGAGATTTCTACTTTTTCCAAATCACAAGCAAACCATCAGTTGAGAACTGGGAAGAATTCGAAGTACTCCACGTACTAGCGTGGGACATTCCATTGAGTGCTGCTCTGATAACTGTTTCCAGAACGGAAAGGTGGAAACACATACCCAAAGTTTGTGAGAACGTTTGCGCCATATGCCCTATTGGTCTTAGGATTCCTGCGAGGCGTCATCTTCAAAATTTCCACCTGCCCCATGCCTCACCATCACTTCAGTATTCGTGCTCCCCCCTTCCACACCGCCTTTGCGAAGCAACCTTAATCATACATCCAACGCTTCATTCAACTATCCTGCATACATAATATGTGCCGCCTCGTCTGCAAGGCACGGCTTTCTTCTGGACCCCATCGATGATACAAGGAGAGAGCATCACATTCTCATCCCATGTGCCATACATACCTGGACGACATCCCCCGGCATCGCTCCGCAGACGTTGATGGGCCCAGTCACAATATGCGAGCCGCTGGCAGGAGGCTTCGGCACGCTCTTGTTGCCGGCGGTTTCTCCTTGCATCCACTTGTAGATGGACTCCAACCCCGGGTCTCCCTGCAGCCCCCCCAACCCACAAAGACAGATTGCATCAGATTGAATTCTCACCCTTTGATTGTCTGTTTCTTTGATTTTACCTAGCAACACTATCCAGGGATTGTAGCACAGAACCGCAGAGCAAGATAAAAATGCAGCTCCCAAGCCCACTTCAGCTCACAGAGCGAGAGATGCGTTAGCAGGAGTAAATCTCTCGATTAAGAGATCCCCTTCGAAGCGGGGTCAGGCCACACCTTGATCATCTTGCTGTAGTCAGCGCCCGCCGTGTGCGTCCCGACCTCCACCGTGATGGTGTCCCCGCTCCGCACGTGCGCTGCAAAGGGGCGCGCCAAGTCGTAGTACCCCCACATCACCGTGTCCCTGCAGCACGCCCCGCTCAGGTAAGGAGGGAGGCCATGGATCGAGCAGGGCCTCGCACGGCAGCAGAGGTATTCACAAGGCATCAAACAACTAAAGGCCATGGCGGTTGCTTACTTGTTAATTGGGAGGTACTCCGTGCTGGGGCCCATGCACGTCCCCGGCTGGGCTGCTGACAGCAGGGGGAAGGCGAGCAGCAGAGCCGCAGCGAGGAGAGCCATAGTGGGGCTGCCAGCTGCCGCCATGGCGAGGTCAGGTGAGGCGAGCCGAGGCGAGCCGAGAGCAGAGGAGAGGAGGCACGTAGCGCTGAGAGAAGTCTCCCTCCTACCGGCCTCGCCCTATCCTTATAGGCCCCCAGCCAGGCCCAAGCCATGCCCAGGCCAGGGCCCGGCAGTGGCGGGGAGTGGCGGAGGGAGTGTGGCGGCGGCGCGCTCCGACTCTGACAAGGGCCGACGGTGCGATGTCGGCGCGGCCCCGCACCGACATGCCGCGGCCGCGGGGAGTGGGCCACGTGGGCCAACGCGCCACGTGGGATCACGTGGACGTCGCGCAGCCAATGGAGGGAGCGGGCGGGCGGGCGGGCGGGGGCGTCACCTCCCCCAAGTACCGGCACGCGGCGGGGCAGGTCCACCTACAGGCGGCTGCCGCCGTTGGATTCGGAGATCCGACGGCGAAAGATGCGCCAACGTTCTGCGGACAAATGCGGCCGCCGCCTGCGCCGGCTCGTCGCATCCGGGGAAGGGGCATTCTGGCAGGCTGCGTACGGAGGCCGCGGTGTGGGGACACGTGGTGCACGAAAGGTCGGGCCGCGGCAGCAGTCGATATCGAGGAAGCTTCGTCAGTACGGCGCCTGGGAACTGCAGATGGAGTTCTATGGAGGCGGGCGGCGTCTATGGCCTCACAGTTCCGTGCAAAATTCCACAAGTTACTGAACTGGCGGCGGGCACCTGGAACTGGTTAGAACGAGTCGATTGCTAGCCGGGCTTGGCTGGGACAACTCTCCCAAAAAAAATAAACAAGGAAAATGATACTTCGCCCCCTTTTTTTTGAAATCCCGCCCTCCCATTTTGGCTATTCCGCCCTCTGTTTTGGATATCCCGCCCTTCCCCATTTTGGATATTCACCCCCCTGTTTTCTCCTTCTCACATATCAGCGCAACGTCCGTAAAGACATTCGCAGAGAGAGAGCAGAGCAGGGGAGAGAGAGTGAGAGAGAGCAGAGAGAGCAGAGGAGAGAGAGCGCAGAGGAGAGAGAGAGAGCAGAGGAGAGAGAGAGAGAGAGAGAGAGATAGAGAGAGGGTAGAGGATAGAGCAGAGGAACAGAGGAGAGAGAGAAGAAGAGAGGGAAAGCAGAGGAGAGAGAGCAGAGGAGAGAGAGAGTAGAGGAGAGAGAGAGAGAGAAAGAAAGCAAGTAGGCCAATCATTACATCATCACAGAGCTTCACACCCACCGCAAAATATGAACAAAAAGAGAATAAAAAGTTCCTAAATATAGAAAAACTCGACAAAGTGTCTGCGCATTTGAAGCCTACAAGCTGCCAAACTAGTTACACCTAAGAGTCTAACGTGGGGTCTAGAGTACAAATCTACATTGCTGGAGCCAGCCTGCCAGAATACATATGGGGGGGGGGGGGGGGGGGGGG